>JAOWBW010003519.1:0-27649 GCA_026119855.1 Campanula takesimana | reverse complement strand
TCAAGTTGAAACATTAGGGTCATTTGTGAAAAAATAAAGTTTAGGGGCTAAAATGCTCAAATCAAAACTTTAGGCCCTTTTTGTCAAAGTTAGAACTTGAGGGGCCAAGTTGCATTCTTGAAACTTGCATAAGATAAAGCTTGGTTGCCTCTTCCTCTGAGAATCACTTTCTCATTTCTCTCTCGTATGTTCTCTTGTTCATAAAAGAAAGTTAGGTTTACCCTATTCTCGACTCCTCTTGCTTAATTATGTCTTTGTTCGAAAATCCGACTTCGCATAATGATCAGGGCGGGGAGTAGAGCATTTCCTACCGAACAGAAAATTAGTTTGGGTGAATTTGATTCGGAGTAGGTAAGTCACTAGCTCCCCCTTGCTTGTAATAACATGCCTATGTGTTATTCTTGATACTTGTACTTGTTAATTTCGTGATTTGGTTGAATTTTGTGATACTTGTAAATTGGGACAAGGGGAGTATCAGTATACTGGGAAATGAATTTGAAATGAGTAACACTTTACTCTTAAGGATTATGTTATTGAGTGTTAGTATAATTATACTCCTGCTCGTGAGACGTAAAATATTAACTTGATTTAAATGTTATTAGAAAAATTGTACCATTATTTGTGGTACGGGGAAATGAATGGAAGTATCCTAAATGAGTATATTAGTATATTAGAAAATTATACTTATACTTTTGGGATTGTGAAATATTTAATTGGAATAAAAGAAAATTATCCTATTATTTATGGGACGGTAAAAAAAATGAATTGAGCTTGAAAATAGTGTCCTGGGTATGATACTTCACTCCTAGGTACAGTCTTGGTATTGTGGTATGTGTTATTATGTTAGTAAAAGTATACTCCTACGCTTGAGACGGAGAAATTCTTAAGCCTGGAAAGAAATTGAGTGTTGTCTGAAAACTCGCATCAGGCGTTCGCCTGGTTATCCTTTGAACGCCCGCCCATTTCATCAGGAGTTTTGGTTTCAAAAGTGCCAGAACAGGGGCCCGCCGGGTATGATTGTGAGAAGGCCCGCCTGGTCCCTGTTTGTACAAAAAGTATTTTTAAACCCAAATGAAATGAAATCTTACCCCTCCTAAGGCATATAGCCTTAGTATAAAAATGTCTAGAAAGTGTTATGACACCTTAGGGGCATCAGAACTTGGTCTTGAACATGATTACTCCTTAAATTAAAATGAGAACTTGAATATCAAAGTAAGAACTCTTTTAATTATCTTAAAAGTGCTAAGAACAAGCACTAATGTGTTATATGTGTCTTGATACCAATGTTTGTGTACCTTAGGGGCACTAGAATAATGTCTTGAGCTTGAATATCCTAAGAATAGGATCATGAACTGTAAGTATGGAGATGTATAACTCATTTAGTCAGCTTGAACTTGAAGTATAAGACAATTAAATCTTGTACATGACTTGAAGATCCAAAGATTGGAATAATAACTTGAGTATAGATAATTATAAGTAATTAACTCTTGTACATGGCTTGAACATCCATAGAAGTGGATTGAGAACTTGAATGTAAGATGATAAAATCTTGTACATGACTTGGAAACAATATACATGTGTATGGTAATGAACTTGAAAGTGCTATGAACAAGCACTAATGTGTTAGAAAGATTCTTGATGTGAATGTGCAAATCTTGTAAAACTACTTGATAGATGTGGCTTGTTGATTACTTGATACTTGGTATATTAATAACCAAAGAATTGGAATGTGGAACTAGATAGAGAGTGATCAATTCTAAAACATACTTGAATCTAATACGTGTGTATTGAAAGTGCTATGAACAAGCACTAATGTGCTAGTATTTAGTTTTAATCGTGCATATACTCAATTAAGTATATAAAGTATAAAGAAGATATTTGTTCTGAGATGAATTCCTAATGGAAGAGGGACTAGTGTAATATGAAGATAATTCATAAAAACAATGATTATAGAACACATATGTGTTGGAAAATGTATTCGATTATTAACGATACATATACGCGAGATATGATTTTACTAGGTACAATACGAATTATTCGACTACGTGCTTAGAGTCTAAGATGTTGGGCTTTACTGGAAGTAAGGGTTATCGTGATATACACATTAGTGTGTTAAAGATTATATGAATATGTACATGCAAATATGGCATATGACATAAAATGACATACCCTACTACTTGGTTGGGGTCTGTTATTAATAGACTCTAATTTGGCTTGATTGTGTTACGTGGACACATTATGTTCTATTGTTATACTGATTTGTATTTGCAAATATAGCATACGTGTACTTGTATTTGGTGAGCACATGATTACATGGTTCCTGAAGAGCTAGTCCACTACTTTTGGACTTAGTTCTATACTCTTGTAGTTCAAGTAACATCTACTTGTGCATTCTTGTGTGAGTCCAGCTGGTCACCTTGCTTGCTCGGAGATGTATAGGTTTCACGCTTATCATGAGGCTGGGGCCAAAAAGTGATAATCGGGTGCCTATGTATCTGCACTGACCCCTTACTACAGGCCATAGTAAGGGCATAGCTTCCTTGGTTGGAGCAATACGCCTGACTTAAGTGAATGCTAAACTCTTTAACACCTCGTGAATCTTGTTCTTGTGAGTGATACTGGTTACCGGGTCCTCTAGTGTATTGCACAGCAGCAACTTGATTGATCGTGATTTGTCAACTTCAATAAGCAATGACAACAATGGTTACTTGGGAGGAATAAGGTTGGAATATCCTTTGTAATGTGTTAGTTTAGCCTTATGTGCTAGGTACTTGATGAGTTGGCTTAGCCTCTCATATACTTGTTACTTGATGACATCTTGAGCATGATTATTTGATAATCTTCTTGATTTGCATGATTACATGATAATATGCTATGTACTTGTATCTAGTAACTTACTGAGATTTATCTCACCCCGTTCCTTGTTTATTTGTTTCCCCCCCCCCCCCAGGAAAGCAAGTGGTAATACGTTGTGAGGCTCGACTTAGCAAGGGCTACTTGGCAGGTTGTTCTTGTTGGAATTGTTATCCTTCCATTATTTGTGAGGACGATCGTGTATCAGTTGTTTAGACTCAGTATATTGGGTAGACTTGTATAGTGTTCTTGTAATGCCAACGTATGTGCTAGGCATGTTTTCCGCTGTGTACAACCATTTGGTTTAAATTTCTTGGTATAGAACTCGTTGTGAGGTATCTTAGCTCATTCCTCTGAGAGTATATATGATGTCAGTTTGATATAATCAGGTGTCATTCAGTTTCTCATTTCTTGTTAGTCACGCGCACCAGGTTCGAGGTTCTATTAGGGAACCCCGGGACTTGTGGGGGCGTGTCAGTTTTGGTATCAGAGCCTGGTTTAGTTCTAAGCCTGGATAGGGTCTATGTCCTAGGTTGGGTTAGTCTTGGGTGTGTTTTCAACGTCGAGTGCTTCGTTACTTGTTGTTATACTATGCATAGGACTGGTGTTGATAGTGTTCCCCACTAGATGGTTTGAGAATCGAGAGCGCGGGTCTTTAAAGACTTAGGCGTATCTATCTTGTGCAGTGGACATTATTTCGTGCTATATATGCATGCTTGTCCTCATTTCTTGATTTACGTGAAAGTGTATTTCTAGTAGAGACTACATGCTTGATATCGTTAATTTATTAGAGTTGATAAGTGGGTTGATAACACCCTATATGTTATATGTTAACTTGGTTATGTTACCTATTTGGGACATTGATGTGATACGTGTTATGGCTTGGATTTTACATGTTATGATTTGGCTTTCTATATGTTATGCATTCTTGTTTGCCACAATAGATGGTGAATATTTCTATGCTAGTATGCTTAACTATTTATATGAGAATGATATAATTATGTATAACATTCATGTTCTGCATTGAAAGCTCGAAAATGATTATCAAGGTTGTGCTAAATATTTAGCATATGTGGTTGATGTAAGAATGTCTACACCAAAATTGAAGAAAGGATACATCATTCTTTGTGAGATCTCCAGATATAATTTCTACTGAGTACTACATGATACATGATGAGAAACCTTGAGTTATCTTGAGTTGCTACAGTACAAATATAGTGCTGATATCTAAATCAACATGTTCATCAACATCG
Source organism: Campanula takesimana (assembly GCA_026119855.1). Classification (NCBI taxonomy): domain Eukaryota; kingdom Viridiplantae; phylum Streptophyta; class Magnoliopsida; order Asterales; family Campanulaceae; genus Campanula; species Campanula takesimana. The sequence goes on along the minus strand of JAOWBW010003519.1, from coordinate 23,543 downwards.
GTTGAGTTCAAAGTGTTGAAGGTTTAAACTTGAGAAATTTCTTGATAGAGGATTCACCCAGCTTAGTATATCTGCTTGGGGTGTATCTGTATTGATTGGCATGAAGAGATATGGTACTTTGCGATTTCATATTGAATGCAAAGAGTTCAACCAGGTGACTATAATGAACCAGTACTTGTTATCGTGTATGGATGAATTATTTGATCCCTGAAGTTAATCAGTGGTTTATTCAGTGTTAGCCAACTATGAGGATATACTAAAGACATCTTCTTATATCAGGTATGCTCGTTATGAATTCGTGATTATGCTATTTCGATATATATATGATCTAGCAGTATTGATGGATTTGATGAATGATATCTTCAAACATAATTTGATTTCTTTACAATGAATTGATTAATGACTTGTGATGTATACAAAGTCGCAGACGGAGAATTGATTGTATTGAAATTTCTTGAGAGAAGCAATTGTTTCCAAAAGCTAGTAGAGATAGAGGATCTATTACCTTGAAGTGGATGCCTGAAGTAAGTATCTTGTTGACCTATATAAGTGGAAACAATCAAAGTACGCATGTTATTGAGATTTTCTTGATCTTGTTAGAGATTCATTAATGAATTTTGAAGGTAGCTCTACCATTAACTATTTGACACAGAAAGCTACACTTTCCGATGGATTGATAAACGTGAAGCCAAATTTTAATATTGAAATGATGGATGACCACAACTTCAGTATTTGACATTGCCTAGTGGATTCGACTAGTATGATAGTTATTTGGAGGATATGACCAGTGTTACTATTTTCTCGTGTATGTGTCAAGATTCACCAATATAGTGGATATGATAAATTAATTATGCATAGTGAAGCTCGAACAAGAGATAAAACGTGTGTTAATTCAAAATGGTAACGTACTTGTATATGCTTTGAGGAGATTGAATCTTTATGAATAGAATAATTCAAAATGGTAACGTACTTGTATATGTACCAATTGTGGACAGTTGGGCATTTTGCAAAAGATTGCCGAGGTTCATAGGCCAACCATCAGGGTCAGGAGCTGGTTCTTCTCAGGGCCAGAAAAGAGATGCTGCGCAAAGCCCAAGGTTAAAGGAAGGGTATTTTCCATGAATCAACAACAAGCTACCGATGATCCTTCAGTTGTTGGAGGTATTGTTTCTGTGTCTAATGTGAGCGCTCGTGCGTTAGTAGATCCAAGATCATCGCATTCTTATATATCTGTGCAATTTGCTTCTTTGATAAATGCTGCATTTGAGTCTTTACCTTATGCGCTAGAGGTGTCGACCCCTATAGGAGAATGTTTGGTGACCGATATAGTATTTCGTGCTTGTGATGTGCTTATATGTGGTCGTGTCTTATGTGCGGACTTGGTAGTCCTTCCGATTCAAGACTTTGATGTTATTTTGGGTATGGATTGGTTGAGCAAGTTTCATGCTTCTGTTGATTGTCGTAAGAAAGTTGTTACTTTTTCTATTCCCAATGTGCCTAAGTTTGTTTTTGAGGCTAGTCCTTTGAGTAGAAAAAAATTCGTTTAATTTCTTATGTGAAAGCGAGAAAATTATTACAACGTGGTTTTGAGGGTTACTTGGCTAGTGTTCTTGATACCAAGAAAGAATCACCCGGTTTGGAAAGTGTTCGGGTAGTTAGAGAATTTCCTGATGTTTTCTCTTCTGAGTACGATATGCCTCCCGATCGAGAGATAGAGTTCTGTATAGATCTTCTACCAGGTACAGCTCCGATATCGAATGCACCTTATAGAATGGCCCCAGCAGAGTTGAAAGAATTGAAGGTTCAGTTGCAGGAGTTGCTTGATAGAGGGTTTATTCGACCTAGTATTTCCCCGTGGGGAGCACCGGTTTGTTTGTGAGAAAGAAGGACGGTTCGTTGAGGTTGTGTATTGATTACCGAAAGTTGAATCAGGTAACGGTGAAGAACAAATATCCTCTACCGCATATTGATGATTTATTCGATCAACTTCAAGGGTCGGTAGTATTTTCTAAACTTGATTTGAGGAGTGGGTACCATCAACTGAAGATTCGATCGGATGATATTCCGAAGACTGCTTTTCGCACTCGTTATGGTCATTATGAATTCTTGGTTATGCCGTTGGGTTGACTAATGCACCGGCCGTGTTCATGGATTTGATGAACCGAATCTTCCATCCTTATCTTGACTCGTTTGTAGTGGTTTTCATCGATGATATTCTTGTCTATTCTAAATCTCGAGAGGAACACGAGCAACATCTGAGGACAGTTTTATCAGTTCTTGCAAAGGAACAGTTGTTCGCGAAGTTTAGTAAGTGTGAATTTTGGCTCGAGAAAGTATCATTTCTGGGGCATGTTATTTCTAAAGATGGGATTTCTGTGGATCCTTCGAAGATAGAAGCTATTGTTGATTGGAAGAGACCCGAGACAGTGACTGAGATCAGAAGTTTTCTGGGGTTAGCCGGATATTACAGGAGGTTTATAGAAGGGTTTTCACGGATTGCTACACCGATGACTCAGTTGACCCGAAAGAATGTTCCGTTTGTGTGGACTGAAAAATGTAATAACAGTTTTGAGGAATTGAAGAAGAGGTTGACTATAGTGATTTATAGTGATGCATTACCGAATGGGAACGACGACTTAGTGATTTATAGTGATGCATCGAAGGAAGGCTTGGGTTGTGTTTTAATGCAGAATGGGAAAGTGATAGCGTATGCTTCGAGGAAGTTGAGTCCGAGTGAACAAAATTATCCTACTCACGATATGGAATTGGCAGCTATCGTATTTGCTCTTCAGAAGTGGAAGCATTACCTTTACGGAGCGAAATTTGAGATTTTCACGGATCACACCTCTTCTCCCAGAAGGAACTAAATAATCGATAGCGCAGATGGATGGAACTTTTAAAGGACTATGATTGTAAAATATCTTATCATCCGGGAAAGGCGAATGTGGTAGCCGATGCGATTAGTAGAAAATCTTATATGGCTTCGATGATGGTTCGAGAGTGGAAAATGCTTGAGGATGTTCGAGATTAGTGTCCTCGTGAATCGAGACATGGGGCTATTTTTGCGAATATTAGGGTATCTCCAACCCTAATTCAGAGAATAAAGGAAGCTCAGAGAGAAGATCCCGAGTTAGTGAAAATAATGGGTAAAATGAAAGAGAAGAACTTCGAGGATTTTTCTATCAGTCCGATTGGAGTATTGACTTTTCGTGGACGGATGTGTGTACCCGACGTTGATGGAATAAAGAGGCAAGTTTTAAATGAGGGTCATAAATCGAGATATACTATTCATCTGGGTAGTACGAAGATGTACCAAGATCTGAGACAACAATTTTGGTGGAACAACATGAAGAGAGAAATAGCTGAGTATGTATCGAAGTGTTTAACTTGTCAGCAGGTCAAAGCCAAGCATCAGAGACCCCAGGACTACTTCATCCATTAGAGATTCCGGAGTGGAAATGGGAACATGTGACTATGGATTTTGTTACGGGACTACCTCGTACCCGTAGGAAGTATGATAGTGTTTGGGTGATCGTGGATAGACTAACAAAGAGTGCTCATTTCTTACCAATTGATATTACATACTCGATGGAAAAGCTTGCAACCCTTTATATTAATGAGATTGTGAGATTACATGGGGTTCCGGTTAGCATTGTGTCGGATCATGATCCGAGGTTTACTTCTAGATTCTGGAAAGCGTTACAAGAAGCTTTGGGTACCGATTTGAGATTCAGTACAGCTTTTCACCCTCAGACTGACGGTCAATCCGAGAGGACTATTCAGATTTTAGAGGATATGTTGCGAGCTTGTTCGATAGACTTTTCTGATTCTTGGGATGTTCATTTACCTTTAGTGGAGTTTTCTTATAATAACAGTTATCAGGCTAGTATCGAGATGGCTCCTTACGAGGCTTTATATGGGAGAAAGTGTAGATCGCCTATCTGTTGGGATGAAATCGGGGAAGCAAGGATATGGGTATCGATTTGGTTCAGAATTCAGTTGAGAAAGTCAAAATTATTCGGGATCGATTGAAGACAGCCCAGAGTCGACATAAGAGCTATGCGGACCACCGAAGACGTGACCTTAATTTTCAGACCGGAGACCTTGTATTCTTGAAGGTATCTCCGAAGGTGGGTATTCGAAGGTTTGGGAAGAAAGGTAAATTGGCTCCGAGGTTTATAGGGCCGTTTGAGATTTTAGAAAAGTGGGACTTCTTGCTTATCGACTCGTATTGCCATCTTCTCTTGACCGGTTGCATAACGTCTTCCATGTTTCTATGCTTCGGAAGTATTTGCATGATCCATCTCACGTGTTACCGAGGGTACCCAAGGATATAGAGCATGACATGTCATATGAGGAACGACCGGTTCGGATTCTAGATACTAAATTCCAAGAATTGAGGAATAAGAGCATAGCTTTGGTTAGGGTTCTATGGAGGAATCACAATGTCGAAGAGTCGACGTGGGAGATTCGAGAAGAGATGGAACGGAAATATCCGTGGCTTTTTGTTTCGGGTAAGTACCTTTAAAATTCGGGTCGGATTTTCTTTAAGGAGGAGTGAATGTCACGACCCGAAAACCCGTCTCTATTTTCTTAGTAGTAAATATTTATTTATTTGTTTATAATTTTAATTATCTAAATATTTATGTGTGCATTTAGATCTCATAATATTTTGTGCCTAGTTTTTTAATTGATCATTTGTGCTAGTGTAGAATTTGGGTCTTAGTTGTTAGTGGGGAAAATGGGTTTAATGTGGTTGTAGTAGAGGGGGCCTAAGTGTAAAAGTTTAAATCATTTTTACTTACTCCCTCCTTCCCCCTCATCTCCCTCACATTCTCCCTCACTCTCCAGCACACACACACACACTCAATCTCTCTCTCTCTTCCATGGGTGAAAAGGTAAGAAAGTTCCCCTCCCTATTTCCTTCATTTTAGTCATCTTCTTCTCATCTTTTCTTAGTGCTCATTTTATGAAATGTGTTTAGATCGTCGATAGGATCGTGTAGAGCCAAAAATATTTGAATTCCGTCTCATTCCGTAAAATTCAAGTAAGTTGCTTTTCCCCATTTTTACGCTAAAATATTCATGACTTGTTTGTATGATGCTTTGTGTATATATATAGTGTTTTGGTTGAGTTTAGAACTCATTTGGATTTTTGATTGATTTTTGTGATATTTTGAATGTTGGGATTTAAACCTTGATTTGGGTTTCTAGATGTTGTCATTTAGGTCCTATTCAAGTTTATAAGTTGTTTTGGTTCATTGTCATGCTTATTGGAAGTCTTGATTTTGAGTATTTGAGAAGGGGTAAGAATTTGGTTTGTTTTGGTAAGAAACTTTGTTAAACCCAGCTGAATGTCTACCCAGTTCGTCGACCGGGCGCCCGCCCGGGTTGAGCCAGGCGCCCGCCTACCTGGCCAATTTCTTCGACCAACCTTCTGTTTCTAGTGAGCGCCCGCCCGCCCCTGTTTAGGCGCCCGCCCGCCTCTGATTCCTGGCATTCTCTTTTGTTTGGTTTAGGCTTGGTTTGTATATTAGGTATAGACTTTGGGTGTCACTCTAATTAATTTAAATGGACATTGTGGGATACTCTAGTGTTGAAAATGGTTCCTTCATGAACAAATGTGTTATGGGATTTGATTAATTATTATTTGGAATTGGTTGAGCACTTTATTATGTGTGGTTGTGTCGCGACCCCGAACCCCGCGGCCCGAGATCGCGAGCTGGATGTCGACTTAAGACCAAAACTCTAAAATATAGAAGTTAAAAATTCCATTTGATTCCAAAAGGTGATGATCCAAAGTTTTACAAATCCAAGTTTAAATCAACAAAGTACATCTAACATAAGCTCCACAGCTTATGCCCAAAAGAATAAAATATACAATTCTTAATGACGTCAATAATGGTAAGACTATCCCCAAAAGGTTATACATTTAAATAATGAAAACCGATCCATAACAACCTGCCCCAAAATCTCAAACATCTCGACGTCCTCCTCGAACCGCGAATCCTAATCCTTTTCCTCCTGGGGGGGGTTAAGGAAAAACAAAGATGGAAATAAACGGGGTGAGATAAAATCTCAGTAAGTTACTAATGCAACTACATGACATGCTATTATTCAATGACCAATAGCAATTAACATAAGACAGATAGCAGCGGAATAATAAGTGACATGCTGTCGAACAATAATATCCAATAGTCAATCATATAAATAAACATATAACAACAAATGAGAGGCTCTCTATCGCCAACCGTCCCATACCGGTTGGAAATAACGACCAGCTCATCATGCAACACATAAAGCTAAAATAAACACTCATAAGTGGATACATAGCCAAGGTTTCGCCCAACTGAAAGAACCAAATAAAGGTCGCTGCGCAGCTTCAATAATCAACAATCAACATCTTCATAGCAGCATGAAAGCTCGAAGAGAAAACCTCGGTACCGGAACCAATAACCATAAGAGTGTCACAAGGGACAAGGACCATGACACAAAGTCATGCCCGTTAGCTAGATACATTCACAGAGGAACGCTAACTTGACTTTTCCAAGGCCAATCTGGAAAAGGGTATAGAAGTGGGCAAAACAATGGTCAACATTATAATGGACTTGGCTTTGCCATTATAATCTTTCCCATCGCCCGATGCAACAAATATGCCAGCTGGGCTTCTAATTAAATGCTAAGTAATAATATTTTAGCATGAATAAACAACTTAAGGTTCCAAAGTAGGGAACCACACCAATTAAATCACCATAAAGATGCAAACGATTACTCAAGAAGAGTTCAACAACAATAGTACAAGAAGTTTCTCATAAAAGAGTCCAATAACATTGACCATTAAAACATAATGATTCAAAGATAAGGCACGTACCAAATACATCCTAAATATGGTACCCACAAGTTAATCATAAAGAGCACAACCCAAACGGTCACTCACCAATGGCACAATGACTATTACCAAAATGACCCTAAACATTTACTCATAAAGATATACTAGGACAATGAACTCAACCATCTCATCACACCTGGAATTCCAAAGTAGGAAATCAGAATGAATACACCTTAAGGTTAATCAAACCGTAAGTACCCAAACGAATCCAAAAGGTTACCCTTATTAGAACATGATCACGACTAGACTAAACCCTACACTTTAGTGTTCCAAAACAACCCTCTAGGTACTATAGGATATCACCTAAAACCTAGACCCAGTCTCATTCTAAAATCAATCCGATCAGTAAAATAACTTTCAATTAAAGGGTCTCAAAGTATGAAGTCCTCACTTATATCCCAAAATGATCATAACAACTCAATAAAGTCACTCAATTGGATTTACAAAACTTGTTCACAATGGATCGATACAACTCCTCTTAACCTCAAACACCCAATAAAATCCCGAAGTATAAAATTTATAACTTAACTAAAAAACCTATACCATCTTGTAGTACTCGAAGAGAGCTTCGAAACGATAGTTTACACGCCTAAAACGGAGTCCGGACGAAGAAGTTATGGGGGAAACAGTTTTAGAAGAAAGGGAAGAATATATCAGAGTCCCGGCTTGGCACGACCGTGCCTAAGAAAGTGGCACGACCGTGCCAAACATGACGAGAGGCAAGTGAATATTGGCACGACCGTGCCAAATAAAGGGGCACGACCGTGCCAGAAGAACAATGCCCAGATTTCTTCCTGGGTTCATACATACCCGAAAATGGCACCCAAACAACCCAAAATTCTTACCATTTCTCAAATACTCAAAATCAAGACCTCCAATAAGCATAACAATGAACCAAAACAACTTATAAACTTGAATAGGACCAAAATAACACATCTAGAAACCCAAATCAAGGTTTAAATCCCAACCTTCATATAATCACCATTTTTAACCAAAAATCCAAATAAATTCCAAATAAATTCCAAACTCAATAAAACTTCAAATATAACAACTAAAGCATTATATAAGCATGATATGAACAATTTAGCATATTAATGGGGGAAAAGAAACTTACTTGAAAATAAGGAAAGTTGACGGAATTCGAATATTCTTGATTCTACGCGATCCTATCGACGATCTAAACACATTTCATGTTTTAAGAAATGAGAAATAACAAGAGGAAGATGATGGAAATGTAGAGAGAAGGTAGAGAGAAACTTACCCTTTCCATGGATAGAGAGAGAAAATGCTGGGAGAGATGAGAGGGAGAGTGAGGGTGAAATGAGGGAGGAGAAGGGAAAAGAGGGAGTAAGTAGGAGGATTAGAGAATTTACACATTGACCCCTTCCCCTACATACTAACACAATAATCTTACACTCCCCACTAACAACTAAGACCCAACACTCCACACTAGCACAAATAACCAATTAAGTGCTAGGCATAAATTATATAACACATAAAATGCACACATAAATATTTAAATAAATAATAATTTAAATAATTAAATAAGCAAATAAATAAATAATAATTATTTATTACTAATAAAATAGAGCTTAGTTTTCGGGTCGTGACATTCACTCCTCCTTAAAGAAAATTCGACCCGAATTTTAACGAGACTTACCCGAAAGACCAAATAGCTACGGTTACGATAGTTCCGCCATTTCTCAAATTCCTCAATTGTCCAATCTAGCCCACTACAAGGTAACCTTAAATAATGCTTACGATAACACCACCTCTCGAACCGAATCATTACATCATTAACTTCATTACTAATCAAAATCCGTACTCAAAATCGAAGAATTCAAATTATTTCCACACATAATTCTCGAGGTATCTCAAGCTTGCCTTATTCATAACCTTAACTACACCGCAAAGGTACTTCCATTTGTAAATCGCATACTTAGTATTATTCCCCAGAAATTCAAAACATTACCATCTCGAGCTAAATTAGCTTTTAAAATATGAAGAGCTAAAGAAATTTTCCATCCCCATAATATTCACCAAAGGCTATATCTCTAAGGATTCCCATTATAGTGCTCTCGCTCTAGGTAGCACCTTAAACTAAGGGTGTAATATAAACCCAAAATTTAATACAAAATGTTCACTTAAATCCATGACATAGTACCATCACCACATTACATCAATCTTTGAAAGCTTAAAACAATTACGAATACTCAATAGTCCGAAAAATAATCCAATTTTTTATCGTCAAGGGATTTCCTCTAATTCCTTTTCTTGAATTAATAATCCGCGCTTATATATCCCAAGGAAGTTTAGCAATCCCTAAATCTCCAACAGCTGACCCACATTAGACTTTCACGTATACATTCGTTAACTTAAAGATACTTAGGTTCAATAGTACTGCCATCATAATAAACCCATTAGCTAGTCACATTCCAACTGACCCAATACCAAATCATAGTATTCTTTAATATGCCCAAGTATTTATACTCAACTTTCTTCACATAGTTGTAATCCAAACAAGAAATGCCACCAAGACAAGATTTAGAACCATAGAACACTATTTAACCAAAATTTCAAAATGCCTTTAACATAAATCGAGAAATTATTACTCTCCCAAAATGTACTTAGTCCTTTCTAACTTAACACGCTTACCACCATTAATGATCATAACTCCTACAACAAACTCACCATCCATAACAAATCGTACACCTTTCCATACTAATCCATTCCGATGCATTCACGGAGATGTACTAAAAGTGACCAAAATTTTCCTTAAGAGATCCTCATTGAATCCTCAACTCTTATAACCCAACCGATGCCATAAGGACATTGATCTAAATATTAGCACTACAACCTTGTACTATAACACTCAATTTAACCCAAGGTTCTCCCCAATACTAGGTACTATTCAGAAATAAAATATAAATTTTTAACAAACGATAAATACACCCAACAATTGGTATAGACATCCCATTGTCACCCACCTAAGTTATATATTCAAATCCCAAATAAGGAAAGGTGAGTATAATTCTACCCAAGTGAACGGTCTCAAACAGTTTTAAGAAATTAGGAACGGAGAATATAACAATCCCCTACAACAATAGATTAAAGCAATAGTAACATCAAAATCTTGTAATAGCAACATGGCTAATTTAGCAGGTGAGACATAACCATACTTAAGCACATCATAAGCACATAAGACTTCATCAGATACCCTAAACTCCTCCATAGGAGTAAACACCTACTACACATAAGTCAAAGACTCAGAAGAAATAAATGCAACTAAATGCACAGAAATACATAAATGAGATGATCCTAAAATGCACGCACTCGCTCTCACGACACAAAATAATACCTCCTGAAATTGTTCAATTACCTGATGAGTGCTGATTGATCACAAATACCCTACCCTGAACTTTTAGGTCTTCCCGAAGCATCTCTCTTCTGACCCTGTGGTATTCCAGTTCCTGTCCCAGATGACTGAACTCTAAACCTCGGACAATCTTTAACGAAGTGCCCCAACTGTCCACACTTCACACATTTTCCTTTCTTCTTCCAACACTTGTCTTCTGAGTGTCCTTTCCTCTGACAGTAGCTGCAGACTTTCCCATTTCGTGTCCCCTTATTAGAACCTTGATTTCCTACTGTTGGTTGCCCTTGAAGTTTCCTTCTGAATCGAGTTTGCACTCCAGAATTACCTCTGTTATCCGAATGTTGCTGTTGTGACTTACTCTGCCCTCCTTGCTTACCCGGGTTAACCATTTCAGTCTTCCTTTTGTGTTCCCCAATATCCTGCTCAATCAAGTAGGCTCGATCCACCGCATCCTGAAAAGGTTGAATTATTTGGGCTAAAAGTTGAGTCCTAATAGCTGTCTTCAAACCCCTGATCAATCTCATCGCTTTCTGCTCTTCGGTCCACACTAGGTAGTCATAACACCTGGCTAATTCTGCGAACTTAGCCGAGTACTGTGCTACTGACATCATGCCTTTCTCCAAGCTGAGGAACTCGATCTCCTTCCGGTTTTGATTTACTAGAGAGATAAAATGATCCTTGAATTTCCTCACGAACCACTCCCAAGGATATGGTACAAGAGTCGCATCCCAACTGGTCTTCAGTGCCTTCCACCAATGTTCCGCAGCCCCCACGAGCTTATAAGCTGCAAACAGAACCCTATCCTCATCAGTGCAACCAAAGACATCGTAGATTTTCTCCATCGATTCTATCCATAGCTCGGCTTTCTTCACATCCGGCTCACCGTCGTACTCACTTGGTTTCAACTTTAAGAACTGCTCCAACCCATATCGCGGAGGTGCTACATGTTCCTCTCTCGGCCCTTGGTCATGAATTGCTTTCACGGCCGCTTCAAACCTGTCCTGAAACATTGCACGGTTCTTCCGTAGACCATTCTAATTCTGAGTCCCACTAGAACTTTCACCCGATCTTCTTCTAGCCATCACAAACAAATACCTGCATAAAACATCGTTACTCACTTCGAACCATCTACCCTCCTAGGTCATTCTAGTCCACCTATACTATACATAGAGCTAAACCATAGCTCTGATACCAACTGTCGTGACCCCGAACCCCGCAGCCCGAGATCGCGAGCTGGACGTCGACTTAAGACCAAAACTCTAAAATATAGAAGTTAAAAATTCCATTTGATTCCAAAAGGTGATGATCCAAAGTTTTACAAATCCAAGTTTAAATCAACAAAGTACATCTAACATAAGCTCCACAGCTTATGCCCAAAAGAATAAAATATACAATTCTTAATGACGTCAATAATGGTAAGACTATCCCCAAAAGGTTATACATTTAAATAATGAAAACCGATCCATAACAACCTGCCCCAAAATCTCAAACCTCTCGACGTCCTCCTCGAACCACGAATCCTAATCCTTTTCCTCCTGGGGGGGGTTAAGGAAAAACAAAGATGGAAATAAACGGGGTGAGATAAAATCTCAGTAAGGTACTAATGCAACTACATGACATGCTATTATGCAATGACCAATAGCAATTAACATAAGACAGATAGCAGCGGAATAATAAGTGACATGCTGTCGAACAATAACATCCAATAGTCAATCATATAAATAAACATATAACAACAAATGAGAGGCTCCCTATCGCCAACCGTCCCATACGGTTGGAAATAACGACCAGCTCATCATGCAACACATAAAGCTGAAATAAACACTCATAAGTGGATACATAGCCAAGGTTTCACCCAACTGAAAGAACCAAATAAAGGTCTCTGCGCAGCTTCATAATCAAAAATCAACATCTTCATAGCAGCATGAAAGCTCGAAGAGAAAACCCCGGTACCGGAACCAATAACCATAAGAGTGTCACAAAGGACAAGGACCATAACACAAAGTCATGCCTGTTAGCTAGATACATTCACAGAGGAACGCTAACTTGACTTTTCCAAGGCCAATCTGGAAAAGGGTATAGTAAGGGCAAAACAATGGTCAACATTATAATGGACTTGGCTTTGCCATTATAATCTTTCCATCGCCCGATGCAACAAATATGCCAGCTGGGCTTCTAATTAAATGCTAAGTAATAATATTTTAGCATGAATAAACAACTTAAGGTTCCAAAGTACGGAACCACACCAATTAATCACCATAAAGATGCAAACGATTACTCATGAAGAGTTCAACAACAACGAACACAAGAAGTTTCTCATAAAAGAGCACAACAACGATAAACGGAATTTCCATAAAGAGCACAACAACATTGATCATTAGAACAAGATGATTCCAAGACAAGGCACGTACCAAATACATCCTAAATATGATACCCACAAGTTAATCATAAAGAGCACAACCCAAACGGTCGCTCACCAATGGCACAATGACTATTACCAAAATGATCACAAACATTTACTCGAAAGATATACTAGGACTATGAACTTAACCATCTCATCACACCTGTAATTCCAATAAGAAATCCGAATGAATACATCTTAAGGTTAATCAAACCGTAGGTACCCAATTGCCAATTCACGCTTTTATCTCCGTTCATAACGAACCCATTCTAAACACCCCAAACGAATCCAAAAGTTTACACTTATTAGAACATGATCACGACTGGACTAAACCCTACACTTTGGTGTTCAGTAACCACCCTCTAGGTACTATAGGACATCGCCTAAAACCTAGACCAAGACTCACTCGAAATCAATTCGATTGGAACAATCACGAACACATCATAAGATGCCCAAACATATACCAAATGATCATCACAAGATAAGTCAAACCAACAATACCTCAATAAGACGTTCCAAATCCCAATTAACACTTAATTAATTTCAAACACAAACTTGATCACAAAGGACCCAATTCTATCACTAGAGTGTACTATATAATGATACTAGGTCGACTAGAAGGACACCAAGATTTGGATCAAAACGCATTCTTCAATCACACAAATTAACAAAATGTAAACTTTCAGAGGACTGTGCGGCCGCCTACCAGGGACTGTGCGGTCGCCAAAAAGACCCTCAAACACGACCAAAAGCTTTCAGATAGTTGTGCGGTCGCCCAGCCATTTTTGGGCGGTCGCCAATGTTCTGAAATACTGGAAATCGGGAAGAACAAAATGGATTCTTCCATTTTCATACCAAAACAATCCAACAAAATCCAACCTTCTAACTAGCATACTAATGTACCAAAACAACTTATAAGTCCAAAAAGACTCACACAACAACATTTAACAACCAAAATCAAGAATCAAACCCAACATTCATAAATCACCATTTTGACCAAAATCCAAATAAATTCCAAATAAATTGCAACCTCATCCAAACTTCAAATATAACAACAAAAGCATTATATGAACATGATATGAACATTTTAACATCAAAATGGGGGAAAAGTAACTTACCTGGATTTTCTCAAAGTTGACGGAATTCAATTCTTTTTATTCTACGCGATCCTAACGACGATCTAAACAAGGTTCATGTTTTAAGAAATGAGAGATTATGAGAGAAGAAGAAGAAAATGAAGAGAGAAGTAAAGGAAGAAAACTTACCAAAACCAAGAGAGAGGGATGTGCTGGAGAGAGAAATGAGGAGAGTGAGGGAGAAGATGAGTAGGGAGGGAGTAGTTAAAATGATTTAAAGAACTTACACTTAGGCCCCCTCCTCATCACTACACACAAAACTTACACTCCCTACTAACAATTAAGACTCAACACTTCCACACTAGCCCAATATCTCGAATAAAATACTAGGCATAATTATTATAACACGTAAATTGCACACATAAATATTTAAATAAATAATAATTTAAATAAATAATTAAGCAAATAAATAAATAATAATTATTTATTACTAATAAAATAGAGCCTAGATTTCGGGTCGTGACAAGTCAAGTTGATCTTCCAATATCCTTTGGGGTACGCCCTAGAAACCGCTGCTTTCACACTAAATCGTGTTCCAACTAAATCGGTTCAAAAGACTCCATATGAGATGTGGAGCGGAAAGAAGCCTTGTCTATCTTTCATGAAGATTTGGGGTTGTGAACCTTTGGTCAAAAGACTTGTCTCAGACAAACTTGCACACAAATCTGATAATGTATTTTCGTGGGATATCCTAAGGAAACTAGAAGATATACATTTACAACCGTGAGGACAACAAAGTGTTTGTTCCCCGAACTGGTGTCTTTCTAGAGAAAGAGTTTCTCTCCAAAGAAATCAGTGGGAGTAAATAAATCTTGAAGAAATTCGAGACCCAGAAAATAACATTGAACCAATAGTGGAACAAGAACAGAACCACAAGGAGTTGTGGAACCTGTTCAAAATACACAAGCAACTCGCAGATCTAGTAGGTTACGATCTGAGCCCGAGAGATATGGATTTCTCGTAACGGATAGTAATGAGGTAGAAATCATTGAGAATGATGAACCGTCAACCTACCAAGAGGCGATGTCTTCTCCTGATTCGGACAAGTGGTTTGGAGCCATGGAATCCGAATTGCAATCCATGCAAGACAATCAAGTTTGGAATTTGATTGATGCGCCCGAAGGTGTAAAAACCATAGGATGCAAATGGGTCTTCAAGAAGAAGACTGACATGGATGGGAAGGTGCATACTTACAAAGCTAGGCTTGTAGCGAAGGGTTATAGGCAAGTTCATGGTATTGACTATGATGAGACCTTTTCACCCGTAGCAATGATCAAGTCTATAAGAATTTTGCTTGCCATTGCCGCATAGCATGACTATGAAATATGGCAGATGGACGTCAAAAACGCTTTCCTAAATGGAAAACTCCAAGAGGATGTGTATATGACACAACCAGAAGGTTTTGAACAAAATTCTAAAGTATGTAAATTGCAGAGATCCATCTATGGATTAAAGCAAGCTTCAAGGAGTTGGAATCTCCGTTTTGATGAATCGGTCAAAGAGTTTGGTTTCATCAAGAACGAAGATGAGCCTTGTGTATACAAGAAGATTAGTGGGAGCATAGTGCTATTCCTTGTTTTATACGTGGATGACATATTGCTCATTGGAAACGACATTTCTACACTTCAGTCTGTAAAGACTGGTTGGGAAAGTGTTTTGCAATGAAAGATATGGGTGAAGCCGCATATATACTTGGCATTAAGATCTATAGAGATAGATCAAGGAGGCTACTTGGTTTAAGCCAAAGTACATACATTGACAAGGTCATTAGAAGATTCCATATGGAAAATTCTAAGAGAGGCACCTTGCCCGTGTTACATGGAGTTTCTCTAAGCAAGACTCAATGTCCTAAGACAAATGATGAGCGTGAGAAAATGAATGATGTTCCATATGCTTCGGCAATTGGGTCCATCATGTATGCCATGATTTGTACTAGGCCGGATGTATCTTATGCTTTGAGCATGACAAGTAGATACCAATCCGACCCTGGCGAAAATCACTGGATAGCTGTAAAAGCGATTCTTAAGTACTTGAGAAGAACTAAAGACTCGTTTTTGGTCTATGGAGGAATGGAAGATGATCTCGTTGTAAATGCTTACACGGATGTAAGCTTCCAAACCGACAAAGATGATAGCCGATCGCAATCGGTTTTGTGTTTATGTTAAATGGTGGAGCTGTAAGCTGGAAGAGTTCCAAGCAAAGTACAACCGCTGATTCTACAACAGAAGCTGAGTATATTGCTGCATCAGATGCTGCAAAAGAAGCTGTTTGGATTAAGAAGTTCATAACTGAACTTGAAGTGGTTCCTAGTATTGCTAATCCAATAGACCTTTATTGCGACAATAATGGTGCTATTGCTCAAGCAAAGGAACCAAGAGCACATCAGAAATCCAAACACATACTTAGGCGTTTTCATATCATTCGAGAGATCGTTGATAGGGGAGACGTAAATATATGTAGAGTACCTATTGATGACAATGTTGCGGACCCGCTAACAAAGGGACTCCCACAAGCTAAACATGATGGTCATGTTAGGTCCATGGGTATTAGTTACATGGGAGATTGGGCCTAGGGCAAGTGGGAGATTGTTGGTAGTGGTGCCCTAGGCACGTTTAATAAACGTTGTAATTGTTATCATTTATTTCATATCAATAAAGAGATGTTTTGATTATTATTGTTGTTCATGTTTACTTATAATAATCCCCGTCCCTAGTACTTGTTAAGCACTAGTATAAAGGCTAAATGATCATGGGATGATCATGTTAGATTTATGGGTACTTGTGTGGAACAAGGTACTAGACATGACCCGCTGTATGATATTTATGTCATGGTTTATGTCGTACATATATCTCATATTAGTTATGTCATTTGAATCCTTAGACATGAAGTTATTATAGTCTTCCACTTGATGAACATTGTGTTTGACATATTCAAATGCTACCTTAACACGGTAGTTATAAAGGGTATGATTGGCATAATCGGATTCCCGTTGGGAAGAATAATAAGCTAAATGGATTTGTCCCTCCACGGAGAGATGCCAAGCTTGGGCCTCTCGTAGGAATGATGTTGATGAAATGTTCGGCGGACTCAAATGAATTGATTGGATCAATGTCATTTGGATTATCAACATATTCGGAATTGAGAAAGTATTGAACAAAACAAGTTGACTCTTTGACCATGACTTGTGTTCAATGACATCGTGGACAAAGGGATTGTGACATATTCTAAAGGAATGCGAACTTGTATCTAGTTATACTATTTAGGTAGGTATGATGGTTTGCTAGAACCTAATCATATCTTATGGGATCATGTTGAGCCCATTGCCAACTTAGTATAATCCTAGAGGGTCACACACAATAGAACGAATCTTAAATAAAAGGACTATATTGGCATTTAGGGTCGGAGGACTTCCAAGGAATTTCTGGAAAGTTTTGGGCCTCCTGGTCAACCAAGAGGGCGCTTGGGTTGCACCAGGCGGGCGCTGAACAAGCCGGAAAAAGAATTGGACTTTCTACCCAAACAAGCGGGCGCCTGGGTAGGACCAGGCGGGCTCCCGGTATGCCGATTGGAAAATTCCTAATTCAATTAGGAAAGGTTTTTGGCACAAGTTACCTATTTGGAATAGGTCTTAATTGTGTATAAAAACAACAAATTCGGCCAGACCATATTGACAAGTGCTTTTGTGAGTCTCAAAGAGTTTGAGAGAGATTTATTTTGTTCTAAGATATCATTGATTGAGGAACAAAATAATTCACAAATAAATTCCATATAGTTCTTTATTAAATTGTGAAAGCGTGTTTTACAATTATTGGTCTAGCAACTAAGATCGAAGAAGTTGCTTTGATATTCGTTCGAAGTGTGGATACCGCTAGAGGGTGATTTTATCATCTCACAAAGTTCGTGATTTGTTCGTGATAAAGCTTCAAGATCTCCACCAAGACCAAAGAGAAAAATTCATAGCCATCAGGGTTAGTTATTCCTCTATTCATCTTGTTGTATTTGATTTAATCATATGAACGAATCTATGGCTTTGGGTTTTCTTAAAATTTTAATTGCTATATTCCGCTGCGCATGTTACTTGGAAATCCAACAGGATCTATTTGGCCCCACAACTACAGCAAGTATTGGGGAAGTAGATATACCTTGGTTGTAGTAGATGATTTCTCTAGATATACTTGGGTGGAAACTTTCAGTCATAAAGATGACACTTATGCCGTTGCTACCAAGTTATTCAGACTACTACAAACACAGAAAGAAAGCGATATCATCAGCATGAGATCAGACAACGGCACTGAATTCAAGAACAATGGTATTGCTCAGTACTGTGATGATCATGGTCTAGACCACAACTTCTCAGCTGCCGGTACACACAACAAAATGGTGTCGTTGAGATAAAGAATAGAACTCTCATTGAAGCTGGTAAGACCATGATTGCTGAAGCCAGGCTGCCGAAATATTTTTGGGCTGAAGCCATCAATACCGCCTGCTTCACTCAGAACAGATCTCTCATCAACAAATTCCATAACAAGACTCCTTATGAACTCTGGAGAGGCAGAACTCCTAACATTGGATTCTTCAAAATATTCGGCTGCAAATGTTACGTGCTTTACAACGGTAAAGAGCACAGAGGGTAATTTGATTAGAAAGCTGATGAAGGAATCTTTGTTGGATACGCTAAACACAGTAAGGCCTTTCGAGTTGTTAATAAGAAACTTTTGAAAATTGTTGAATCTGTTCATGTAACCTTTGATGAATTTGATTTGTTAGAGTCTGACAAGGCTCCAAATAGTACTAATGCTTCTAGTGCTCATGAGACAGGTGAATCCAGTAATTCTAACCCTGCAGGTCAAGTACCAGGTGCTGATCCAGTCATTTCAGTAGAAGAACCAGCAGATACTCATTATTTCCCATCATCGGCAGAACATGATCTCACCGATGACTTTCATAATCCATTTGCCGATGCAAATTCTGCTGATCACCCTGAAGACAGATCAAGCCCTCAACCAATTTCTGTTATAAGGCCTTCCCAACAAGCTCTCAATCTAATCCACCTCTCACCCAAAACTCTAATTCTCCTTCTCCATCTGCTGATCTTTATCCTCCTCTCGAATGTTACAACAAGATACAGTCAGACAAGATGTGCCGAGAGAAGTTAGACCAGTTCGTGATCATCCATTAGAAAATGTGATTGGTGATGTCTTTTGTCCAAGATTAACAAGAAACCTTAGTAGAGCATTTGCTGAAAGTCTCTTCTCATCTGCTATGGTTTCCAACATAGAACCAAAGAAGACTGAAGAAGCTCTTGCCGATCCTAGTTGGGTTGAAGCCATGCAAGAGGAACTGAATCAGTTTTGAAAGATGCAATGTGTGGGAGCTAGTGCCAAGACCATCATCTCAACAAGTGATTGGTACAAAATGGGTCTACAGGAACAAATTGGATGAAGCTGGGAATATTATTAGAAACAAAGCAAGGTTAGTTGCTAAAGGCTACCGACAAGAAGAAAGAATTGACTACGATGAGACATTCGCTCCTGTTGCAAGATTGGAAGCTATAAGACTTTTCTTAGCCTATGCTGCCTTTAAAGAATTCAAGTTATATCAAATGGACGTGAAAAGTGCCTTCCTGAATGGAGAACTCCAAGAACTTGTGTATGTTGAACAACCACCTGATTTCGAGGATCCAAGAATCCTAATCATGTCTACCGATTGAAGAAAGCTCTCTACAGCCTAAAGCAAGCTCCAAGAGCATGGTATGAAACCCTTTGTAAGTTCTTACTTAGTGATGGCTTAGGTTTCACTCGAGGTAAAATCGATACTACTTATTTGTTACCAAGCATAAGGGTCATTCATTGTTTGTTCAAATATATGTCGATGATATTATTTTCGGTTCTACTAATGAATCACTTTGCAAGAGATTTGAGAAGCTAATGCAGAGCAAGTTCGAGATGAGCAGATGGGTGAACTAACATATTCCTTGGACTTCAAGTCAAGCAATCCAATGAGGTAATATTCATCAGTCAAGCCAAGTACGCAAAGAATTAATCAAGAAGTTTGGATTTGACAATACTCACTCTCAAAGCACACCTATGGGCACTAACATTCACTTAGATAAGGATGACTCTGGTAAGAAAGTAGATATGACACTCTACCGAGGTATGATCGGCTCACTCCTCTATCTTACTGCCAGTAGACCAGATATTATGTTTGCTGTTTGTGTTTGTGCCAGGTTTAAAGCTGACCCTAGGGAATCTCATCTGCAAGCTGTTAAACGTATCATTAAATATCTATGTGGCACTGCTAACCTTGGATTATGGTATGCTAGAGATTCATCTTTTAATCTAATAGGTATTCAGATGCAGACTTTGCAGCTTATAGGGTGACCAGAAAAAGTACTAGTGGAACTTGCCAATTTCTTGGTATTAGATTGGTGTCTTGGTCCTGTAAGAAGCAAGCATCAATTTCCACTTCTACTACTGAAGCTGAGTACATAGCTGCCGGCAGTTGCTGTTCACAGATCCTTTGGATGAAGCAGCAGCTTGTTGACTATGAAGTTCCATCTCAAGTTTGTCCATCTATTGTGACAATCAATCTGCTATCTCAGTTTCTAACAATCCGGTCATGCATTCCAAAACCAAGCACATAGACATCAAGTATCACTTTTTGAAGGAACATGTTGAAAAGGGAAACGTAGTTCTGCTCAAAGTTCATACCGATTACCAAAGAGCAGACATACTGACAAAACCTTTAGATCAGAAAAGATTTGAATTCCTTAGAGGTGAACTAGGTATGATTGATTATTATGGTTAAAATTGTGCTGACTTTGCTGCTTGTGTTTGTCTGCCGATAAAATCAGCAGATCGAAAATTATCTTGCCGACAAACATCATGCCGATAAATATCTTGAAATATCTTGCTGATCAACAACTTTCCGAATCATGTCTTGCCGACTAGTCAAAATTCAAAATTCAAATTTCATCGGTAGATATCATTCAAACGGATAAGGATTCTCTGACACATGACGTAAGCTAGTCAAATCAAAGGTACAATCGGTCACACCTCCTCTCTGACACGTGTGTGCACCGCCTTACCCCAATCGTGTCAAAGATTTATCCCAACTCTTTGTGATAAATCAAAAAGGTAACCTTAACTTTATTGTTGCCGTTTCTACCCTTTCTCTCTCCTAAGTTTAACCGTCTAAATCAAACCGTCCAGTTCGTGCATTTAATGCATAGTGTGCGCACGTTCTCCGAGTTATTTGCTACAGTTAAACTCATCATTTATTTCTCTTTCTCCCATGCAAACTCTCTCTATTCTCTCTCTCTTCCATAACATATATAAGCTACACTTAAACTCCTCTTGTTCTTTTCGCTCTCCATTCTCTCTCTCAATATCACTCCTGCTTGTGTTCTTCATCTTCTTTCATATTCTCTTACTTTTCTTCAACCAGAGTTAACTCTACCTTCTGGTAACTACTTGATGATTTTACACTTGCATTTCAAATCTATTTTGTACTAATTTATTCTAACTTGTGAGATCTTTTGAGTGATTTTGCAGAAAATGTCTAGCAACGAAAAAGGATATCTATGGAGGCTATGTTGACTCCACCTTCTTCGACGACACTCTTGACGGTGAATTCTTGAAGAATCTTCTGATTGGCTCTCTTCTGGACTCCTTCATCACTCCAACTGATGTTGATTTTTATATTTTTGGGTCAGGTTCAAGAGTTCTTCTCAAATGCCTCCGTCATCACTGATCGCAATGACTCCTCTGTCTTCGTCTCCATCGCCTCAACCGTCGCCGGCGTGCCGATCTCCGTTACTCCTCTCTTCTATTCATGAAGCATTCCCTCTGCTTGGGAATGAGGGTGCTGACTCTATTACTGATGACCAGACATTGGACAAGGCATGGACCCTTATGAGGGGAGCCGGTCCCAGACTCAGTGGAGATAATCTTCTCAAAGCTCACTACAGAAGAAGATTCTTTGCTCTAGCAGAGATTGTTGATAGATGCTTAGTATGCAGATCTGGCTCTCATAGCCATGTTACTGATGTCCAGTTTGAAGCAATGGCAGCCATCGTGTTGCAAGAAGAATTCAATTGGTGTGCCTACCTGTTTAGGGTAATTGCCATTGCTGCCGTTAAGTATAAGGAGGATAGAAAGAAGAACAAAGCTCACCCCGGTAAAGGATACCACTATATGATGATTAGCACTATCTTGAGGCGCAACTCAGCAATTGTTAGGGCTTCACCGGCACCCCCTAGTCTTGATTTTGACAAGCTCAAATACTTTAAGCTTACTGATTGGAATAGGATTTCCAAAAAGGCTCCTAGCAGCACAATAGTTGTTCCTGCTGCTGGTACTCCTAAAAAGAAGAAGGCAAAGAAAGTTGTCAAGGTTGCTGATGTAGCCCCTGCCGACGTTTCTACTCCTGCTCCATATACCGACAGGATTCTTGCCGACTCTACTCCAGCAGCTCCTAAGAAGAGAAGGCTAGTCAAAGCTGCCGACAAAGCCTCAAGTCAAGAATTCAAAGATTGTTCTACTGATGATCTTCTGGTGCTCCAAAGCCAAAGTCTTCAGTTGCTCAGGTTTCTTCCTCTCAAATTCCTTCTACTGATCCAAGAGCTAAGCAGATCAGGTTGCACCATCTCTTCTTGCCGGTGCAACACTTACTGCTCCCTCTGTGGTTATCAAGTCTGAAACCGATGCTGCCGATGAAATGGCTGAGAGAAGAAAGACTGATTGGATCTGACTTAAGGGTAAGAGTCCCTCTTCAAAAGGGAATTCTAGATCTTCCATATTTACCTGAGCTCCATGCTGCTGCTGATGTAGCCTCTGGACCCTCTGTCAGAAAATGCAAGCCAATCAGAAACCCAACATTTCACATCTTCTTCAGAAACCATTGGTCTTTCACCAATAATGTTTTGTCAAAGAATTGGGTGTTTCCCATCGATCATCTCCATCCGTTTGTTCGCCGGTTGCTCCAAATTTCATGAGGAAAGGAAAGAGACAGTTCCCCCTGGCAATCGTACTGATTATGTTGATTTCTCAAGTCTGAACAGGGTCACCGACATGTTTTAAAGAAAAGTTGGTACCCCTTCAGAGATTCCAAAGGTGTCTGAAAGTGAGTGAGATTGAATTTTGGAAGGTATTTTGATTTACTACCCCTTCCTTGGAATCAGGTCTATCTATTTCAAGATAGGATCAGACAAGATCTGATGTGCAAGACGTATGGGTTGCCTATGCCTCAGTAATTCAACCAGTGATGAACTTTGATGAACAAGATCCTTATCAGTTGGGAAGGCCAGAAGATGAGGATGATTTGCTGAACATCAACGATAATGAAAGGCTGGATAAGAGTGCTCAAGCCACTCATTTGTAAAGAATGTTGAGAGGATTACACTGAATCTGCTGAACGATTCAGAGGCCTTTATCAAAGCTAGAAAATGCTTCTACACCAGCATCTACCTCTATTCCTGAACAAGTTCCTTCACCAGCAATCTCACCCATTCCAACTCTAGCCAGTCTGTTTGATACTGCTAATTTTGTTTGTACTCACAAACAAAAATTATTCTCATCAAAGGCAGGGACCCGAATCATGCAGAGACCGCTATGAGTCCACCGTGCTCTGATAAACCCCCCAATGAAGTACCATCCATTTGATCTGAGTCGTACTCATCTGTGCATAATGTCACCCATGCAGAACGAGCCATCCCTACAAATCGCTGCTTTATGCGCCTACT
>JAOWBW010003518.1:0-27713 GCA_026119855.1 Campanula takesimana | reverse complement strand
CATCTCCGCAGTTTTAAGCATCCCATGCAACTCGGAGAGATTCTTATCCATTCCATGCATGTTTATAATTCATCACAAACTGATTATAACTTTTAGTCAATGAATTAAGAATGAGATCCGTGGCTAGCTCCAATGGGATTGGATAGCCAAGTTTCTCAGGTGCTCTACATAACCTTTCATTTTCAGCATGTGTGAGGACTCACTTGTTGCCCTTCATTCATTTTGCAAGTAGTGAATGCAACAATGGTCTTGTACCTCTCTTGCCTAGCTTGTTCTTGAAACATGGCTCTTAACTCCACGCCTATTCATAGGCTTCCAAATGTTCCAAACTTTGTGGAGTTTTGAGCACATAGTAGCAAGCATGAGACAGCTTACATCTCTAGAATCATTACGATGTTTCTTGTAACTGTCTCTTTCTGCCCTAGGGGCAGTAGGTTCTGGTTCAGCAGAAAGAGGCCCATCGAGAATGTACAACTTATCTTCTTGCCTTAGAACAATTCTAAGGCTAGGATCCAATCCATAAAGTTCGTACCATTCTCTTGGAGATTATCTTTCTCAAAGTCGATCGCAACGAATTGATTGAGTGTTAGCAGTCATTATCTACAATTATGCAAAATTTCCAAAATTTAATAAGTACCGGTTTTTTCATTAAAGAAATAAATAATGTATTTTTCAAACAAAATACTCCCACTAAATTATATAACCTTCATATACATCCAATGTACAATATAATTTTAATTGGGCTAAGATCCAACTTTAATTTAACTTTTGAGTCCACGAAGGCGGACCGCTCAAAACTAAATTAATTAGGTAGACAATCATGTCAATCATATCCCATATGATTCTTAGATCCTTTTATGAGATTCTTTGAGAAATCCAATTTCCAAAGCATGTTTAATCTCATCTTTTTGCCTAGGCTCAAAACCGTTTTGACGCCTAATTAAGTCCAACCTTTTTAAACGTATAGGAAACCATTCAATTTAATGCACCTTACGGAGGCAAACCCACATTAAACTAATGAACCTCATCTTGCTCATACATGAATAAAATTAATGCATCTCGCGGAGGCGAACCACATCAAGATCACCCATGTATAAACAAAGTTTTAATCATGGCATGGCAATGAAGGACTTAAAACTTTCTTTGAAGGTTCATCACATATAGCATATAACACATTTATGAGCACATAATATAAACATGTTACACATCAAGTTTAGCCACTAAATTAATCTCCATTAATTTAAGCATGATATTTATGTGTCATTAGTTTCTCTATAATTATGTGGATGAGACTATTTCAACTTTGGTTATTATCTCCAAATCAAGACAACAATAAGTGCGGTCGAACTAAGCCATTAGGCAACCACAATCCCGCACTAATTCAAGAAACCAAGAAAGTAGTCCATGTGGCCGAAACTAAGCAATAGATGGTCTCGATGAACGTAGGCCAATTGCATCCACAAATTCCACATGGATCTCCAATCTTTGAATCAAGAACTTTGTTTCTCAATTTTAGCAATTATGAACTCTTCATAATTCTAACTTCGTTTTATCTTTGAAAACTTTGATTGCGATCAAGTTTGGGAAACAAAATCTCGATGAACGCAGATTAGCCATCCAAAACTTGAACCAATCTTAGAATCACAAGACTAAAACAAATTTGAAAATCAAACCCCAAAATCCACACACAAACAACTACCCAAAACCCATTCCAGATCAGCAAGTCTGGACTTGTTCTGTTACTAGTTTTGTTGAATTTTTTGAAAAATTTCAGATTCTGTTTTTCCACCAAAATCAGACAATCTGATCCCTTTGTGAGGCCGCCCAAAAAGGACCTGTGCGGTCGCCCAAAACCGTGCGGCCCGCCCAGCCCATTCCGTGCGGTCGCCCGGTTCCATCAGAATGTGCAGAATTTTTAAAGTTCGAAAATTTTGTCTCAAATTGTTTTTTCCCTGATTATTAAAACTTTGATCCAATCAAAAATCAATAACCAACAATTCTGAATCCACCATAATTTATTTATTGCGATTGAATCGTGCGATTAAAGTTGCAAAACAATAAACCACATAAAATCACAAAACACATAAGCATCATATATTTCAATATTCATATCATGCAAGGCACATAAACAATTTATATACACATAACATGATTTAGGTATTGAAAATAATCAACATGAACGGGGCTCTGATACCACTGTTGGGTTTCGATGTAACATGCGCAGCGGAATTTAGCATTTAAAATTTATGAAACCCAAAGCCCATAGATCCATTCATATGATTAAGTCAAATACAACAAACATGAATAGAGAAAAAACTAACCCTTGATGACTTTGAATTCTAGCTTTGATCTAGGTGGAGATTTGAAGCTTGATCACGAAGAAAGTACGAACACGAACTTTGAAGATGATGAGCTTCACCTCTAGCGGTATCCACACCACGAACGAACATCAAGAAGCTTCTTGATCTTGGTTGTTAGACCAACAATTATGAAACACACTTTCACAATTGATAATGGACTATATGGAATTTTAATTGTGTATTATTTTGTTCTTCAATCAAAGGATGTCTTGGAACAAAATAAACTCTCTCAAACTCTTTGGAGACTCACACAATCAATGGGTTAGAGTGCTGGCCGAATTTGGTCTTTTATACAAAGTAGGACCTATTCCAAATAGGAAACTTGTGTCAAAATCCGTCCAAAATTCGTTTCCTAATCAAATTAGGAATCTGCCACCCGACACCACCGTGCGGCCCGCCCAAAGAAGGCTGTGCGGTCGCCCAACCTTGGGCGGTCGCCCGGTCCCTTTTGGGCGGTCGCCCGCTAGCCCAGAAACACTGAAAAATTCCACTTTAGTCCTTTTAAAGATTCGTTCTATTGTGTGTGATCCTCTAGGATTATACTAAGTTGGAAATGGGTTCAAACATGAAACCATAAGGTATGATTAGGTTCTAGCAAACCGTCATACCTACCCAAATAGTATAGCTAGATACAAATTCGCATTCTTTTTAGAATATGTCATAACCCCTTTGTCCACGATGTCATTGAACACAAGTCATGGTCAACAAGTCAACTTGTTTTGTTCAATACTTCCTCGATTCCGAATATGTTGATAATCCAAATGACATTGATCCAATCAATTCATTTGAGTCCGGCCGAACATTTCATCAACATCATTCCTACGAGAGGCCCAAGCTTGACATCTCTCCGAGAGGGACAAATCCATTTAGCTTATTATTCTTCCCTACGTGAATCTGATTATGCCAATCATACCCTTTATAGCTACCTGGTTAAAGGTAGCGTTTGAATATGTCAAACATAATGTTCATCAAGTGGAAGACTATAATAACTTCATGTCCAAGGATTCGAATGACATAACTAATATGAGATATATGTTCGACATAGACCATGACATAAATCTCATACAGCGGGTCATGTCCAGTACCTTGTTCCAAACAAGTACCCATAAATCTAACATGATCATCCCATGATCATTTAGCCTTTATACTAGTGCTTAACAAGTACTAGGGACGGAGATTATTATAAGTAAACATGAATAACAATAATAATCAAAACATCTCTTTATTGATATGAAATAAATGATAACAATTACAACGTTTATTAAACGTGCCTAGGGCACCACTACCAACAATTCCAACGCAGGCAGTTCCCATTAAATGTTTGCTTCGCTATGACTATAAATAAGAGTCAAGGACAGTCTCTTTCTCATGTTGGGCTTTACCTTCCTCGACATGTATTCAGTCACGTGCAGTTGTATATGGCAATCTCGAGAGTTACAAGCAAAAAGGGCCTCAAAGTTCTTATTTGTGAAAAGGATGGTGAAACGAGCGATGTGACCACTAATGTGGTCTATAAAAAAGTTTTTCACAAATTATGAGGTAATCCTAAATTTATAAACATTAATACATTGAGCAAGTTGTAGGTAATGTGTGCCAAAAGCTGCTTGGATTCTGAATCTCCTTCATCGGATTCATTTTTATTTTTTTTTGTTATCACTGCATGAAAAGGTTGGCTAGTTAAATGGAGAGATGTATGAGAAGTCTCATGTTTTCTCATATGGGGTTTATAATTCTATAATTCATGACTGGACGACGGCCTACTGATCCTACAAGTAAAGTCGTGGAGGATAGGTTAGTAGAGTAGGTTTGTACTTTTTCTAATATGCATAACGGGAATACCGTAATTTATACTTTTGCACTTTCAACTATTTGTTTTGTTCTAAAAAAAAAAAAAACAAACAAAAAAAAACTGTGCAAGATGTTTGCATCACAATTAGTATATTGCTCTATGAAACTAAACCATAATTATGAGAAAGTTAATGTAAAAATTGAGTAGCAATTGATCTTGCCAATACCTTTTCTTTCTTTTTTTTTTGCCACAGGAATTTTAAATTTAATTCAACATCCTATAAGCTTATGTTTGAGATCAAGGTAATTCAGA
Source organism: Campanula takesimana (assembly GCA_026119855.1). NCBI lineage: Eukaryota > Viridiplantae > Streptophyta > Magnoliopsida > Asterales > Campanulaceae > Campanula > Campanula takesimana. The sequence goes on along the minus strand of JAOWBW010003518.1, from coordinate 23,252 downwards.
TGTTTAAAATTTAAATTTTGCAGCCGTCTTGATGGAGTATCATGAAGGCAAACTGCCTACCCCTCATGTTCCCATATGCATGTAAAATGTTTTCAAGTTTGGAAGAGCAACTTTCATGCCAGTTCTTTGCTCTTTCAACATTCACTCAGCTTCTATATGTAACTCATTCCAGATTTTCTTTCTAATGTCAAAGATAATTTTTTTCCAGACTAAGATTCACGGTAAAGTTTGTATGACTTTATAGATTTACTTAATTTCCTGTGTAGCTCATGGGGGTTTTATAATGTTGTGTAAAAGTAGATCAATCTACTGTTGCTATTAAGGAAACTTTTGGGAAGTTTGATGTTGTGCTCGAGCCTGGATGTCATTGCCTAGCTTGGTTCCTTGGAAGTCGGCTTCCTGGTCATCTCTCTCTTCGGCTTCAACAGCTGGACGTCCGTTGAGACAAAAACTAAGGTCCGTCCCCTTTCTCTATCCATAATCACGTTGTTATCCTTCTGTTTCTGATGCTAAACTTTGAACGTTTTAGATTTTGAGATAATGCTGCAAAATGTTTAATCATCTGTGACTGGGATTTCATTTAGTTGCATTTTCATAGCATGTTGTTTACAAAATATTTGTAGTTTTAGAGTTCTTACACATATTAAAAAATTTAATTACATGAATATTGTACTTTTTAGTTTAAGTCGTTTTGAAACATAAATATTATACTTTTTGTTTTAGTCGTTTTAAACTACAATATTTTGAGACGGGTGGAGTAATACCCATTACTTATCCATTCCAAAAGTACTAAGTCACATTTTGAGTTTTAAATATATAGTACTCCCTCCGTCCCAAAATGAATGGTAGTGTAAAGCTCTTTAATCATATTGTTATTGTTTTGTTGGATGCATGCAGGCTTCAGCAATCAAGTTCTCAAATGTAGTCGTTCGCTTTTTTGTTGCATTGGTAAGGCACTCGCATGAATACATTTTTGGTGTAAATTTTTATATACCTGCACTCTTGGTGAACGCAGAGGAAATTGAAAATGTGATGATGCTTAACTGAAACAGTTTCTAGAGACCTGCATATTATGGTCCGCGTAAAAAGTTTTGAGAGACGAGAAGAAGTCTTACTCATATCCACATGTCCTAAATTTGTGCAATGACTGTTGCCAAGTTGAAAAGTTTTACATGTTTTTATGCAAATTTCGATTCACTAATACGGCTGGTAACGGTAATTCGTTTAAAGATTACTAAGATTGTAGGATTGAATTTCTGAACTTGGAGGTAGTGTTATTTAGTGTAATCATCCATAGCAGCTCATCGGGTAAGAGCTTGAACTGGAAAAAAAAAAAAAAGGAAAGAAGGTAAGAGCTTGAACTGGGAAAAAAAAAAAAGGGAAAGAAGGTTTGAATTAATTAGTATGGGTCGCATTCTGCTGATCATGCCCGATTATGTTTTCGAGTCCTCACTTGGCTGACCACCATTATAGTCTATTTCATTATCAGGCGTTGTATTTTTCTGTTACATGTTACTGGGTACTGATGTTTTATTTTCTTGGTGGTAATGTAATGACTACAATGAAATTCTAAAAAATGTTATTGATAAATCATTATTATTTAGAGGCTTTGACCAATAAGTCCCTCATCCAAACAAAAATGATCAATAAGGACCGACATTATGGAAACTCGCCAATAAGTCCCTTACAATTTCCTTGGACAAAAATGCCCTGCTCACCAAAAGACGCACGCCAAGCTGCTACACGCTCTGCTGCCAAACCAAACTGCTCACATCTCAACATTAACAATGCTGCTCTCTCTCTCTCTCCACTCCTCTCCTTCTCTCTCTCTCTCTCTCTCTCTCTCTCTCTCTCTCTTTCTTTCTCTCTCTCTCTTTTTCCCATTAAAATTTTAAAACGATATATCTTGCAATCTAGAAGTCGAAAAAATAATTTGACACCACCGAATTATTCATATCGTTGAAACGAATCAAAAAAGTATATTCAAGTTATGATTCAAATTTTAAAAATAAAAACTTCATTTTTCACTTGTAAATAATTGACAAATCATTTTCATTTCCCAATTAATTTTACATTTGAATGATTACTCAGTTTTACACACTTGTGTCATTTTTCATTTATCACTTATAAATTAATTCTCAATTGATTTCACAGTTGTATGATTTCATAATTATATGATTTCACAATTGTATGATTTCACATTTGTGTGATTTCACAGTAGTGTTATTTTTTTTATTTTTATTTTTCACTTGTAAAATCATTTTTCAACTGATTTTTTAGTTGTATGATTTCTCAATTGTGTGATTTCACAGTTGTGTCATTTTTTCATTTTAAAAACTGATAAATTCATCTCTCAATTTTTCACAATCATTATAATAACTGAGACATGCATTTCACAGTTGTTCATACATGAATTTGAATATAATAACTGAGACATTCACTTAACAGTTGTTCATAATTGAGTAAAAAACTGATAAAATCATCTCTCATTTTTCACAATTGATGACTCAATTCATCGGTTTAATTATATAATAAATGAGACAATCATTTCTCATTTTTTTCACATATGAATATGAGTACAAGAACTGGTACATTCATTTCTCAGTTATCAAATGATACTAATTTTCAGAACTATGTGTTGTCAAATTCTCTTTAAACAATTGTGAAATAAATTTATCTTTTTTTTTCTTAAAAATGAGTAATTGTTCAATTGTGAAGAATTAATACTCCCAACAAAAAAAAAAAAATACAACAACAAATGTGAGGTTGTAGTGTTAAATATATAATAGTCTACTAATAGAACAAATAAGAAGATTGGCATGGTGGTTAGGAGTCTTAGCCAAGACCAATAGGTCATGGGTTCAAACCCTCCAAAAGCAAATAATTTTTATTTATAATACTTGAGGTTGCAGTGGGTGAGGTCCGGCGGTTGGCCGGAAGCGGCAGTCACCGGCTTGCGGCGGTGGTGGCCGGGCGGCAGTGGGGAGGTCTGGCGGTAACGGCGGCAGAGGTGGTGGCCGGCGGAGGTGGTGGTGGCCGGCGGCGGTCACCGGAGGCGGTGGTGGTCAGCGGCGGTCAGTGGCGGTCAGCGGCGGTCAGTGGCAGCGGGCGGTGGTGGTCAAATATAAAGGTGGCAGTCAAAATGGTCAAAGGTTAGAGGTGTTGGAGGATTTAATTTGGCTGGGGGTATTTTTGCCATTTAAAAGGTATGAGGGATTTATGGTAAAATTGATTTGAACCTAAGGACCCTAAGGTAGAATTTGAAATGTTGTGTTTTTATTGGTAAATACCACATTCCCCTAGGGACTTATTGGTAAAAATCCCTATTATTTATCAATAACATTTTTTTAGAATTTCACTAGAATTATTAGATCGTCCCCAATAATTGGTCAAAGTTCATTTTTGTTGACCATAAAAAGTCAAAATGAGACTATCTTTCCAGGACGGAGGGAGTGTTATTTTTCTAATGGGTAATGTATGCTAACACTTGAAATTTTCATTTACCAGGATTAGATCCTTCAACATAAAGGATTTGAAAATTGCTGGTGGCTTGATTCTAGACGAAGACTTGCATGCGGAATGCCATACCCATCTCATCCATGAGACGGGTTTCTTTGACCCGCCCGACCCGGCCCATTGAACCGGCTCCAGGACCCAGGGGTCGACCCTGCCACGTGGCAGCCTCTCATAGGACCAAAAAAAAAAATTTGCTTTTTTAAAAATTTTTATATTTTTTTTTTTTTGGTTTTTTTTTCGGTTTGTCAAAAGTAATAGTTACTATAACTTAATATAATGACTGTATACATATAAGTAACATTTGTATACATAAAAGTAATATATATATACAGAAAAGTAACAGTGTTTCTTCTATGTTTTCTTCGCTTGCCAAAAGTAATACTTATTACAACTAAAATGTAACGAACGTGTTACTTATATGTAATAATGTTTATAGATAATTGTAACACATATGTATAGAAAAAGTAATAATTGAACCATTTACATTTTTAGAGCTAAAAACACTTAATTAGTGTTACATGTAAAAGTATTACATTATCTATAGAAATATGTTATAATTTCTTTTATTAAAGTGTTACATTTACTTGTACAAACAATTACATTCATATATATGAGTTGTTACTTTTCAAATGTTACTTTCTTTCAAAAAATTAAATCAAAATACACAATATTTTACATTTTTGCAAAAGCATTATTACATTTCAGTATAAATGATAATTACATTTAGATATTGTTTGGGTTACATGTAATTATAGTTAGTATTACATTTGAAAAAATGGGTAAAACGAGCTTTTGTTTTTTGTAAAACAGGTGTTACGTTTACTTATGAACAATGTTACTTTATATGTATACAGTCATTACATTAAGTTATGATAACTATTACTTTTGGTAAACGTCGGAAAAGCCGAAAAAATAATATAAAATCTCAAAAAAAAAAAAAAACATTGTGGGAGGGGTGGGCTATGGGAGGCTGCCACGTGGCGGGTTATGCCCCATGGGTCCTGGGGCGACCCGTCTCATACATGAGACGGATCCCCTTGTTCTCATGGGAGACCACCTCTTGATTCTATGCCTATTATAAGATTCAAAAAGAAAACATAGGCATCATGGTTACCATATGGTAGTGTTTTTTTTTCCTGATAATCACATTCTGACTCCCTCCCTCTCTTGGCATCCTTTTTGTTACCATATGATTACACCCATTTGTTTAATAACAACATTATACTTTTATTTTTTTCACTTATTCAAGGGTGTACGTTACATTTAATATTTGGTTATTATTTCATTGAAGACTATGTCAAATCCATTATAAAGGAGTACTACAGCATGTTATGGAAATGCATGGAATTTCTGTCGCGACCCCGAACCCCGCGGGCCCGAGATCGATGCGAGATGGACGTCGACTTAAACAATAAACTCTAAAATAATGGAGATAAAAATTTCCTTTTATACCAAAGGAGGATAACACAAAGTTTTGGAAAACAATATAACAACAACAAAATAAAACTAGTATAAACTCCATAAGCTTATACGCCAAAGTTATAAAATATATAAATCCTAATGACGTCAATTTTTGGTACAAATATCCCAAAAAGGTTACTCATTTATATAATGTAAACCCACCAATGTCAACCTGCCCCAAAAGCTCGAACCCACTCGACGTCCTGTCTCGTGATCAGCGAGTCTAATCCTTTCCACCTGGGGGGGTTAAGAAAAACAAAGATAAAAAGAAAGGGGTTAGATAAATCTCAATAAGTTACTAATGCAACTACATGACATGCTATGATGCTATAATCAATAATAAATCATATAACACATAGCAATTATCATACATCAGATAGCAGCGGAAATAAACACATAACAAAGGATATAGCCAAGGTTTTCCAAACTGATATAACCAAATAAAGGTCGCTGCGCAGCTTCAATAATCAACAAGTCATCATCTTCATAATAGCATGAAAGCCGAAGAGAAATCCCCGGTATCGGAACCAATAACAAAGTAATGTGCCACAAAGGGCGGGAGCCATGCCACAAAGTCATGCTCCAAACGTCTCAACCAAGGCCAATCTGGAAGAGGAAAATAAGGGCAAAACAATGGTCGACACCATAATGGACTTGGCCGGTGCCATCACAATATCTCACATCGCCCGACACAACCACAAATACCAGCTGGGCATTCAAATAAATGCTAAGTAATAAATACTAGCTTAATTAAACAACTTAGGGTTCCAAAGTAGGGAACCATACAAAGTGATCACTAACAAGATGAAATGAACCAACAACACACCAGTAAGGTGTTCCAATAAACTCAACCATGATAACACAATTCCCATAACACGTCCAATCACAAAGGATCCAGTTAACTCAAGAACACAATCAAAACTACTCACTAGTCTCGAAGAGCTCAAGGAGAGCTTTAAAACGATAATTTATACACCTAAAATGGAGTCTGGGTGAGGGAGATATGGCTCTCGAAAGATTGGACAAAAAGGAAATAAATTTCACACCAGGGAAGAGGGTGCGCGCGCCTCCTATGGGAGGATGCGCGCGCCTCCTTAGATCAGAAGGGCAAATCAAGTTTGGAGGAGGAGAGGGTGCGCGCGCCTCCTATGGGAGGAGGAGAGGGTGCGCGCGCCTCCTATGGGAGGATGCGCGCGCCTCCATCCATCAGAAGGTTTCACCAGATAGGGGAAGAGGGAGGGTGCGCGGGCCTCATAAGCAGGGGATGCGCGCGCCTCCAAAGGAATTCAGCAAAACCCAGAATTCTTCCTGGGTTCTTCAATTCGGAAATGGACACAAAAACTACCATTCTCACAATCAAATCAACAACCCTAAGATTAATACTTCTAGATATCAAAACCAAGGTACCCTAGTAGCTTGGAAACTTAAAATGGCTCATAAGACATTAATTAGAACATCCAATCCAAGAGATTTCAACCCAACATCAATTTCTCACAAAATTTATCAAACAAATTGAAACAACTCAAAACTCATCCAAGATTGTAATAAACAACAACAATAACATCATACAACCATTGATGAACATTTCTAGCATGAAAATGGGGGAAAAGTAACTTACTCGGATTTTCTCAAAGTTGCCGGAACTCAAATACTGAAGTCGTGGTTATCCATTGTTTCAATATTCAGAACTGACTTTACGTATATCAATCCATCAAGACAATCCATCAAAAGATGTAGCTCTCGGTGTCAAATAGTTAACAATGGAGTTGCCTTCGAAATTCATTCATGAATCTCTAACAAGACCAAGAAATCTCAAGAACACACGTACCTTGGTTGTTTCCACTTATAGGTCAACACAGATACTCACTTCAGACATCCACTACAAGGTAGATATATCCTCTATCAAGAAATTTCTCAAGTTGAATCCTCAACTCGTTTAACTCAATCGAGGTCAAGAATATTAATCCAGATGTCAGCACTGTATTCGCACTGTAACAACTCAAGATAATCCAAATTTCTCATCAAGTAACAGGTATTACTCAGTAGAAATTCCACTGTCAATCGCATAGGTTAAATACCAGTACAATCTCAAGAACCCTTTCTAGACTTTCAATGCAGAACATAAAGGTTATGCATAAATCTATCATGCTCACATATATAGTCAAGCATACTAGCATAGAAATAATTACCATCTATTGTGGTAAACAAGAATGACCTAACACATAGAAAGTCAAGTCATGACACGTATCACATCAATGTCCCATACCGGTGACACGACCAAATTAACATAGAACGTATAGGGTGTTATCACCCACACTTCTATCAAGCTCTTATTCATAACAATATCAAGCACGTAGTCTCTTACTAGAGAATACACTTCCACGCAATTCACAAGATAAGGACAAGCATGCATATATAGCACGAAACAACGTCCACAAGACAAGATAGATACGCCTAAGTCTTTGAAGACTCGCACTCTCGATTCTCAAACCATCTAATCCAATTGGATCAACACTATCAACACCAGTCCTATGCCTGGTATAACAACAAGTAACGAAGCACTCGGCGTCGAAAACACACCCAAGACTAACCCAACCTAGGCCATAGACCCTATCCAGGCTTAGAGCTAAACCATAGCTCTGATACCAAACTGACACGCCCCAAGTCCCGGGATTCCCCAATAGAACCTCGAACCTGGTGCGCGTAACTAACAAGAAACAAGAAACTAACGGGAAACAGGAATAATACCTGTTAAAAACAAAACTGACATGATATATATACTCAAGAGTAGGGAGCTAAGATAGCTCACAACGAGTTCTAGACCAAGAAAATTAAAACCAAACAAGTTACATACAGCGGAAGACATGCCTAGCAAATAAGCTGGCATCAAGAACTGTCTAGGGACAACAAATACTACCCCAATACAAGCCCAGAGTTTAATTAACTCATACAAGATCGTCCTTACCAAAATATAAAAGGACACTAACTTCGAACAAGAATATCCTGCTGAGTAAATTCCCAGCTAAGTCGAGCCTCACTGCGTACTATCCCCTGCTTTCCTGGGGGGGAAACAATTAAACAAATAAAGGGTGAGATAAATCTCAGTAAGCTATTAACATGCAACTATATGTCATGTTATCATGCAATACAAGTAGATACTCAAGTAATCATATATCAAGTATCATCAAGTAACAAGTATAGGAGAGGCTAAGCCAACTCAACAAGTAATCAAGCTCAAGATATGATCAGGTAACAAGTAGTCAAGTAGTGTGAGAGGCTAGACCAGCTCACCAAGATGCACATAGGCCTATCACGCATTTGTACCTGAATTCTTCCTTATTCCTCCCAAGAATACCATTTGTTGTCGATGCTTTTCTAGCTAAGGACAACCAAGAACAAGAACAAGAACTGCTGTGCAGTATATAAGAAGACCTGGTAACCAGTGTCATCCACAAGAACAAGATCCACGTGGTGTTCAAGATAATCGCATTCACTTAGGTCAGGCTTATTGCTCTAACCAAGGAAGCTATGCCCTTACTATGGCCGGTAGTAAGGGGTCAGGCGGAAATACATAGGGACCCGATTGTCACTTAAACCCCATCTCTCGCGACAAGCGTGAACCTATATATTTTCGAACAAGCAAGGAGAACCAGCTGGACTCACACAAGAATGCACAAGTAGATGTTTACTTGAACTACGAGAATAGAAATAAGTCCCATATTAGTGGACCAGTCTTTATGCACCATGTAATCATGTATCATGTGCTCACGAGAATATGCACCATGTAGTCATGTATCATGTGCTCACGAGAATATGCACCATGTAGTCATGTATCATGTGCTCACGAGAATACAAGCACACGTACGCAATTATTGCGAATACCAATCAAGTTCAACTATGGCACGTAAGTGTCCATGTAACACGATCAATCCAAGTTAGGGTCTATTAATAACAGACCTCAATCACGTAGTAGGGTATATTATTTAGTCACATGCCAAGTTTGCACGTACATATTTATGTCACGTTTAACACATTAAGGTGTCTATCACGATACCCTTACTATCAAGTAGAGCCCAATACCTTAGACTCTAAACACGTAATAGAATAGGTCACATCATACCTAGTCACAGTCATATCTCACGTATATGTATCGTTAATAATCGAATACATTTTCTAACACATATTGTGTTCTGTAGTTATTCTTATTACTTAAATCGTAGTATTCACGATTATATGAATTATCTTCATATTACACTAGTCCCTATTTTCTTTAGGAACCCATTTCAAGACAAGATATCTTCTTTATATTTTATATACTTCATTGAGTATATACACGATTAAAAACTAAATCATTTACACTTTAGTGCTTATTTATAGCACTTCCAATATACACGTATCAAGTTCAAGTATGTAGTAGAGTTAATCATTCTCTATCTAGTTCCATAACCCAATTCTTTGGTTATTCATACCATATACCAATCAATCAAGAAGCCACATTCTATCAAGTAAATATATGCAAGATTCTTTCAAGTTTATTACCATACACCTATATTGGTGTCAAGGCACGTACAAGATTTTATAATCTTATATTCAAGTCTTAATCCAATTATTTGGATGTTCAAGTCATGTACGAGATTTTATTGTCTTATACTTTAAGTTACTGTCTCATCTTAAGACATTCAAGACATTCAGGACATTCAAGACATTCAAGACATTCAAGACATTCAGGACATTCAATACATATACAAGATTTTATCATCTTATATCCAAGTTCTCAATCCATTTCTTTGGATGATTAAACATGTACAAGAGTTAATTATCTTATACTTCAAGCTCAAGCTAGGAAGATGAATTATACATCTTTCACGAATTATTTTCCAATCCTTTTCTTAGGACATTCAAGCTCTAGACATTAGTTGGTGTCCCTAAGGTACACAAACATAGGTTCCAAGACAAGCATAACACATAAGTGCTTGTTCATAGCACTTTCAAGACATATAAAAGAGTTACTACTCGTATACTCAAGTTATCATTTAATTATGATTCAAGTTCACATTTCATTCGTTCACAAAGGGACTATTTTCCAGTACTAGAGTGTTCTACAACACTCATCTAGGCCATCTAGGGTAGTACCCTAAACCTAGACCAAGAATAATTCGAGTTTAAATTAAGTAAATGAGCTAGACAACTCATACTTACGAGTTCTTAATCCCCTACATAGGATATTCAATCTCAAGTCATTGTTTTAATGCCCCTAAGGTGCACAATCATTGGCTTCAAGACAAGCATAACACATAAGTGCTTGTTCATAGCACCTTCAAGACACATACACGAGTTTTTCCTTTTATACTCAAGTTCTCATTTGAGTTCTATAAGTGTTCATGTACAAGACTAAATTCTCATTTTAATTAAATGAGTATTCATGTTTAAGACCAAGTTCTGATGCCCCTAAGGTGTCACAACACTTGCTAGGACATATTATACTAAGGTTATATACCTTAACTAGAGTTACTTCCAACTTATACAAACTTTAAACAATATTTTGTTTTTTAGGTAACTGTGCGGTCGCCCAAAATGGACTGTGCGGTCGCACACAAGCAGGTCAATTCCTTTGAAAAACCTTTCAGAAAGATGGGCGGTCGCCCAAGGGTTTTTGTGCGGTCGCACAAGGTACCAAAATGCGAAATTTTTATTTCTTTCCCAGGTTAAGAAATTTCTCGTCCCAAGCGTAGGAGTAACTTTTATTAACTCTTAGGCAATACCCAAAACATTATTTCAAGCTCAATTCATTTCTTTTACCGTCCCATAAATAATAGGACAATTTCCTTTTATTCCAATTTAATATTTCACCGACCCAAAAGTATAAGTACAATTTTATATTATACTAATATACACATTTAGATATACTTCCATTCATTTTCCCGTACCACAAATAATGGTACAAATTTTTCTAACAATATTTAAATCAAGTTACTATTTTACCGTCTCACGAATAGGAGTACAATTTTTCTAACTTTCCCAGGATACTTTTGCAAGTCTATGTTCATACGAATACTCCCTTTGTCCCAATTTTACAAGTATCACAAAAATTGCTCAAAACACAATTTTAACAAGAACAAGTAGCGGGAATAACATATATGCATGTTATTACAAGTAAGGGGGAGTCAATAACTTACTTAGTCCGAAATCAAGTTGACCCAAATTAATTTCTGTTCTGTCGGAAACGCTCTATTCAACGCCACGAATATTTATCCGGGACCGGAATCACGAACAGATGGATAATTAATCGCGAGGAGTCGAGAATAGAAAGAATCCTAAACTTGGCTTTTGGAACAGAAGGAGTGTTCGTAATGTTTGTTTGGGGATAATGATCCCAGACAAACAAGATATACTTGCAAGTTTCAAAGAATTGCAACTAGGCCCCTCAAGTTTCACTTCCTACAAAAAGGCCCCTAAACTTTCAACTTTGACATTTAACCACCTTAATTTTCTAAAGTAATTAAATAATTAACTCAAATAAAATAGCCTATAATTATGCTAGTCAAGAATTTAACAAGCAAGTCAAGAATTTAACAAATAAGTCAAATATTTAACGAGATTAAGGATGGGCGTTACATATTCCACCAACATCGGGTACGCACAAACGACCACGGAAAGTCAACACTCCAATTGGGCTAACAGTAAAATCCTCGAAGTTCTTTTCCTTCAATTTACCCATTATCTTCACCAACTCGGGATCTTCTTTTTGAGCTTCCTTTATCCTCTGGATTAGGGTCGGAGATACCTTAATATTCGCAAAAATAGCCCCATGTCTCGATTCACGAGGAGACCAATCTCGAACATCCTCAAGCATTTTTCATTCCCGAACCATCATCGAAGCCACATAAAATTTTCTACTAATCGCATCGGCTACCACATTTGCTTTTCCGGGTAATAGGAAATCGTACAATCATAATCCTTCAACAATTCCATCCATCGGCGTTGCCTATTATTCAACTCTTTCTGGGAGAAAAGGTATTTCAAACTCTTGTGATCGGTAAAAATCTCAAACTTCGCTCCATAAAGGTAATGCTTCCATTTGTGCAACGCAAAGACTATCGCCGCCAACTCCATATCGTGAGTGGGGTAATTCTGTTCACTAGGGGTCAACTTCCTCGAAGCATAAGAAATTACATTCCCGTTCTGCATCAACACACAACCCAAACCCTCTTTCGAAGCATCACTGAAAATTACTAAATCGTCATTTCCGTTCGGCAAGGTCAAGATCGGTGCGGTAGTCAGCCTCTTCTTCATTCCTCGAAGCTACTTTGGCATTTTTTACTCCACACAAACGTACATCCTTCCGGGTCAACTGAGTCATCGGAGTAGCAATCCTCGAAAACCCCTCAATAAATCTTCGGTAATACCCGGCCAAAACCAAAAAGCTACGAATCTCGGTCACTGACTCGGGTCTCTTCCAATCCACTATAGCTTCAATCTTTGAAGGATCCACAGAAATCCCATCTTTCGAAATAACATGACCCAGAAAAGAAACTTTCTCGAGCCAAAATTCGCATTTACTAAACTTAGCAAACAACTGCTCCCTCGCAAGAATGGATAAAAACTGTCCTCAAGTGTTGCTCGTGCTCCTCTCTAGATTTAGAGTAGACGAGAATATCATCAATAAAGACCACCACGAACGAATCCAGGTAAGGATGGAAAACCCGTTCATCAAATCCAAAAACCCGGCCGGCGCGTTAGTCAACCCAAACGGCATAACCAAGAATTCATAATGACCATACCGAGTGCGAAAGGCAGTCTTCGGAATATCCTCCGATCGAATCTTCAACTGATGGTACCCACTCCTCAAATCAAGTTTAGAGAACACAACGGACCCTTGAAGCTGATCAAACAAATCATCAATGTGAGGTAGAGGATACTTGTTTTTCACTGTAGCCTGATTCAACTTTCGGTAGTCGATACACAATCTCAACGAACCATCTTTCTTCCGCACAAACAAAACCGGTGCTCCCACGGGGAAAAAGTAGGGCGGATAAACCCTCGATCAAGCAACTCTTGCTACTGAACCTTAGTTCCTTCAACTCTGCGGGAGCCAATCTATATGGTGCCTTTGAAATCGGAGCCGTACCCGCAAAAGATCTATACAAAATTCTATTTCACGATCTGGAGGCATATCATATTCAGAAGAGAAACATCGGGAAATTCCCTAACTACCCGAACACTCTCCAAACTAGGGGATTCTTTCCTAGTATCAAGCACACTAGCCAAGTACCCCTCACAACCACGGTGCAACAATTTTCTCGCTTTCACATAGGAAATCACACGAATATTTTTTACCCAAAGGCATAGCCTCAAAAAAAATTTAGGCACATCGGGAATAGAAAAAGTAACAACTTTCCTACGACAATCAACAGAGGCATGAAACTTTATCAACCAATCCATACCCAAAATAACATCAAAGTCCTGAATAGGAAGGACTACCAAGTCCGCACACAAGACATGGCCACATATAACACGTCACAAGCACGAAAGACTCTATCGGTCACCAAACATTCTCCTATAGGGGTCGACACCTCTAGCACATAAGGCAAAGACTCAAATGCAGCATTTAGTAAAGAAGCAAATTGCACAGAAATGTATGAATGAGATGATCCTGGATCTACTAACGCTCGTGCGCTCACACTAGATATAGAAATAATACCTCCCAATAACTGTGGGATCATCTGTGGCTTGTTGTTGATTCATTGCAAACACTTTCCCTTGGACCTTGGGCTTTCCCGTAGCGTCCCTTTTCTGACCCTGAGGAGCCCCAGCTCCTACCCCAGTCGGTTGAATTCTATTCCTCGACAATCCCTCACATAATGCCCCATTTGACCACAATTGGTGCACTTGCCCTGTTTCTTCCAACAACGGTCCTCCGAATGACCTTCCCTTTGACAATACGAAAAAAGTCTCCTGTTTTGGTTCCCTTGGTTCCCGGGAGTAGTGCCCGGGTTCCTTGGGGTTGGTTGCCCTCGGAACTGAGATTGTCCCCCAAAGTTACCTCGGTTATCACTCTTTGGTTGTGACTTGCTCTGCGCTCCTTGCTTACTCGGGTAGCTACTTAGCTCCTTCGGTCTTCCTCTTATGTTATCTTGCTCAATCAAGTATGCACGGTCTACCGCATCCTGAAATGTCACAATCCTCTGGGCTATGAGCTGAGTACGGATAGAAGTCTTCAAACCCCGGATGAATCTCATAGCTTTCTGTTCTTCGGTCCTCACAAGATAGTCACAATACCGGGCTAATTCTGTGAACTTAGCCGAGTACTGAGCTATAGACAACGAACCTTGCTCCAAGTTGAGTAGCTCGATCTCCTTTCGGTTTTGGTCCACTACCGAGATGAAATGCTCTTTGAACTTCCTCACAAACAATTCCCATGCATAAACCGTGTGAGTGTCATCCCAACTAGCTTTAACTCCTTTCCACCAATGCTCTACGGCACCCACAAGCTTATAAGCCGCGAACCGACCCTATCCTCGTCCGTGCACCCAAACACATCATAAATTTTCTCCATTGACTCGATCCATAGCTCGGCCTTCTTCACATCGGGCTCACCATCAAACTCTCTTGGTTTCAATTTCAGAAATTGCTCCAGCCCATATCTCGGTGGTGCCACATGCTCTTCTCGTGGCCCTTGATCATGAATGGCCTTCATAGCGGCCTCAAACATTCCTTGGAACATTGCCCGTTTCTCTTCCTTAAGTCATTCTGATTCTGTGCTCCACTAGAGCCTTCGCCTGCTCTCCTTATAGCCATTTCAAACAATTACCTGCATAAGACATCGACCGTTACTCACTCCGAACACAACTACCCACCTAGGTCATACTAGTCCACCTAAACTTATACTTAGAGCCAAACCATAGCTCTGATACCAACTGTCGCGACCCCGAACCCCGCGGGCCCAAGATCGCGAGCTGGACGTCGACTTAAACAATAAACTCTAAAATAATGGAGATAAAAATTTCCTTTTATACCAAAGGAGGATAACACAAAGTTTTGGAAAACAATATAACAACAACAAAATAAAACTAGTATAAACTCCATAAGCTTATACGCCAAAGTTATAAAATATATAAATCCTAATGACGTCAATGTTTGGTACAAATATCCCAAAAAGGTTACTCATTTATATAATGTAAACTCACCAATGTCAACCTGCCCCAAAAGCTCGAACCCACTCGGCGTCCTGTCTCGTGATCAGCGAGTCTAATCCTTTCCACCTGGGGGGGTTAAGGAAAAACAAAGATAAAAAGAAAGGAGGTGAGATAAATCTCAATAAGTTACTAATGCAACTACATGACATGCTATGATGCAATAATCAATAATAAATCATATAACACATAGCAATTATCATATATCAGATAGCAGCGGAAATAAACACATAACAAAGGATATAGCCAAGGTTTTTCAAACTGATATAACCAAATAAAGGTCGCTGCGCAGCTTCAATAATCAACAAGTCATCATCTTCATAATAGCATGAAAGCCGAAGAGAAATCCCCGGTACCGGAACCAATAAAAAAGTAATGTGCCACAAAGGGCGGGAGCCATGCCACAAAGTCATGCTCCAAACGTCTCAACCAAGGCCAATCTGGAAGAGGAAAATAAGGCAAAACAATGGTCGACACCATAATGGACTTGGCCGGTGCCATCACAATATCTCACATCGCCCGACACAACCACAAATACCAGCTGGGCTTTCAAATAAATGCTAAGTAATAAATACTAGCTTAATTAAACAACTTAGGGTTCCAAAGTAGGGAACCATACAAAGTGATCACTAACAAGATGAAATGAACCAACAACACACCAGTAAGGTGTTCCAATAAACTCAACCATGATAACACAATTCCCATAACACGTCCAATCACAAAGGATCCAGTTAACTCAAGAACACAATCAAAACTACTCACTCGTCTCGAAGAGCTCAAGGAGAGCTTTAAAACGATAATTTATACACCTAAAATGGAGTCCGGATGAGGGAGATATGGCTCTCGAAAGATTGGACAAAAAGGAAATAAATTTCACACCAGGGGAGAGGGTGCGCACGCCTCCTATGGGAAGATGCGCGCGCCTCCTTAGATCAGAAGGGAAAATCAAGTTTGGAGGAGGAGAGGGTGCGCGCGCCTCCTATGGGAGGATGCGCGCGCCTCCATCCATCAGAAGGTTTCACCAGAAAGGGAAGAGGGGGGTGCGCGTGCCTCATACGCAGGGAATGCGCGCGCCTCCAAAGGAATTCAGCAAAACCCAGAATTCTTCCTGGGCTCTTCAACTCGGAAATGGACACAAAAACTACCATTCTCACAATCAAATCAACACCCCAAGATTAATACTTCTAGATATCAAAACCAAGGTACCCTAGTAGCTTGGAAATTAAAATGGCTCATAAGACATTAATTAGAACATCCAATCCAAGAGATTTCAACCCAACATCAATTTCTCACAAAATTTATCAAACAAATTGAAACAACTCAAAACTCATCCAAGATTGTAATAAACAACAACAATAACATCATACAACCATTGATGAACATTTCTAGCATGAAAATGGGGAAAAGTAACTTACTCGGATTTTCTCAAAGTTGACGGAACTCGAATATTTTAGCCCTCTACGATCCTAACGACGATCTAAACAAGATTCATGTTTTAAGAAATGAGAAATAACAAGAGGAAGATTGTTAGATTGAAGAGAGAAGGTAGAGAAGAAAACTTACCCAAATTCCATGGAAAGAGAGAGAGATATGCTGGGAGAGAGATGGAGTGAAAGAGTGAGGGAGGTGAGGGAGGAGAGTAGGGAGGGAATAGGGAGAAATGATTTTTGAAAACTTTCACATAGGCCCCTCCCCTAATACTACCCTTTACAATTAAACTCCCCACTAACAATTAAGACTCAACACTTCTACACTAGCACAAATGGCCCAAATAAAATGCTAGGCATAATTATTATGAAACATAAAATGCACACATAAATATTTAAATAAATATATAATTTAAATAAATAAATAAGCAAATAAATAAATAATAATTATTTATTACTAATAAAATAGAGGCTAGTTTTCGGGTCGTGACAATTTCATTTTCACGTACTCCCTCTGTCATATGTTTCAAAATATATACTATCATTTTATACTTTTCTACTATATAGTAGATTTTGTTATTCCTATCCATGATGTGAAATTTACTTCCTCGGATAACAGTCCAAACTCTACTCTTTAGGCACTTTTGAATGATGTCACTGAAACTTGTCCTTGACCAGAAAGTGTTCTAAATCTCATTTGTCGTGAAATGAACTTGGATTCAGATTGTTAGTGGAGTAAATGCTGTTAGTATGAAAAGTAAAATAAGAGAGATAAAGTGGGGTAGAGAATAATGAGTGGAAAGTTGTTGTTAGTGTGAGTGTGAGTGTGGGTCCCATTAAATAAAACATTTCCATTATGATTGTTCGTATTTCCAGTCCAAGAGCTCGCGGCAATCAGCGCAATGTATGTTGACAACTGTGTGAAGACCAGTTATGAGATGCCTCTCTTCTTTGGTACCCATCACAATGAAAATAAAATTTTTATGGGCCAAAGATTGATATCAATCTTTTCTCTCTCTCTCTCAGTATGAACATAACTTGTATCAGTTTTTTCTTAACAAATTAGCCTTATCATTCCCGTCAAATTTCGACGGGTTATTCACTAGTTGCTCTAAAATCAAACACAAATATAGGAGTACTAACATGCAATTCATGTTTTCCAATATGGCAATGAACAACAAACTATCGGTCGCTTTCCGAATCGATAATTACAATTACATGCGGATAGACTGTTCCAAATAATCCTAACGATAAAAGCATTGAAGACTGCTCTGATACCACTTGATGGAATTAAAGACTACAAGTCCATGTAGAAACCCCGGAACAAAATATATATTCTAGGAAAACATCAATACTCATATCATCAAAGAATACAAAGAACGGCGTACCTGGATCCATGGCGATTAAAGAACGGTTGAAGATCTTTGATTATGATCTTCCAATTGACACGTACGATCTTTAGGTTGTCAATGAACAATGGGGAGCCAAAAGAAAAGAATACAGTACGTTTCAATTGGAATTCACCGTATCATAACTCTAAGCAATTCTGTAATTATAGATCCTCATCAAATCAAAGAAATGAGAATTGGGATGATTACCAGGATTCGTATTCACCACCATCAGCGCAATATGACAATAATAAAGCTGAATCGATTACCCCCAGTTCTTGTCATGATCGTCGTGCTAGGTAGTTTTGTTTTAATGATATTACATGGATCAAATTCTATATATATTTTAAAGTTGGTGAGGAGAGCTATGATGTTACCACCTAGACAAGTCTTAGAGAAAGGTTGCATTTGGTGGTGTCACATCATTATCACTCTTATAAATAAGAGACTTTTCAAATTCTTTTTCTTAGCTAATAGTATTAGCTAATACTCCCTCCGTCTCACTATGTTTGGCCACTAGACACAATCTCATAGTTTAAGGAACCTCAATAAATGTCTTGTTAATCTTTTACAATTCCAATTCTATCCTTCTTTAAGACATGAAAAGTCACGCATTCGTTTTGTATATAATTATAATTAGTTTGTAAAATGCTCATTTAAGTATGGGTATAATGGGACAATAGGGTATAAATTTACATTGAATTTATAAGTGGCCAAACAAAATGATACAAACAAAAGTAGAAATGTGGCCAAACAAAGTGAGACGGAGGGAGTAGTATTAGTTTACTATATATGGTAACTATTATAGTTAAAGTAACTAATACTTATAAATAGTAATAGTTACTATAATAGGTAACTATTATAGTTAACTACTATACTAACTAATACTTATAATAGTAATAGTTACTATAATACTCCCTCCGTCCCTATTTACCTTACAAAAATTGCCATTTTGGGTGTCCCTATTTACATTACAAAATCCCAAAAGAAAACTTTTAAACATTTTTAATAGTGGGACCCACTTGTCATACTCACAACAACTATCCACCTTAGGGCATCCACAATGGTTCCTTTATACCTGTGTCGATCCCTCAGTTTTTTTTTTCTCTTCTCATTGTGGTGCAGCGGATCGATCCCGCAGACAAGAAATAGCTTCTACTTTTCGACACATTATTTTGTGAATTTGTGGGGCCCAAGTCTAGTTTATCTCCACTTCTCTCGAGTATTTCTCTCACCAATTCTATCTCTCTCTCGTATTTGTTCACTGTTTTTTTTTTTTTTTTTTGCTTTTTTTGTTTTTTTTTTTTTCTTATTTTTTCCATCTTTTCTATATTATTCATTTCTTCTCTCAGTTTATTTTATCGTTAATTTATTCAGCCAAACAACTCTTTCTCTCGCTCTCTTTAAATTGTGATTTTTTTCTTTTCCTTTCTCTATCCTTGTTTTGTCTCCATTATTTTTCTTTTTGGATAAATATTTTTTTGCTTATAATTATTTAAAAAATAAATATAGATTTAAATTAAAATAATAATTTTAAATATATAAATATTATTTATTTGATTAAATATTAAAATTTCAGAATACACATTTAAAGAATTATTAAAATTAAAAATAAATAAAAAATTGATAAAAAAAAAAAGATTTTTATAAAGTGTGAGTGGGCCCATTTTAGAACTCATAATAAGTACTACCATTGTAGAGAAAAAAAGAAAAGAAAATGGGTCTGTTTCTTGATGATGTGGCGTTGAGTTGGCATGTGATAGAACCCATAATAGTTTCCACCATTGTGGATGCTCTTACTTTTCTCTACACACTTTCTCTCTCTCACTCAACTATCTACACTCACAACACATCAACTTTACAATCATTTTCTTAATTTTTGTGCAAAGCCTCATTTTTGTAAGGTAAATAGGGACGGAGGGAGTACGTAACTATTATAGTAACTAATACTTATAATAGTAATAGTTACTATAATAGGTAACTATAATAGTTAACTATTATATTATAGTTAACTATTACTCCATACGTCCCAGAGTAAGAGTCCTACATTCTATATTGGTACATCCCAGAGTAAAAGTCTTTTTCCAAAAATAGCAAAGAATATTTACTATTCATCTCACTCATTCTCTCTTAGTAAAAGTCCTTTTCCAAAAATAGCAAAGAATATTTACTATTCATCTCACTCATTCTCTCTTATACTTTACTTTTATACTCACAAAACCAATCAACTTATTATTCCATCCCACTCATTCTCTCTCATAATTTACTTTTACATCACAACACTTACTTACTTCCATCATTTCTTAATCTCCGTGCAAATGAGAGGTATGACTCTTACTCCCGGACAGAGGGAGTAATATTTAACTATTATAACTAACTAATACTTTAATAGTATTAGTTAGTTTATAATAGTTAAATATAATTGTTAACAATAATAGTTACTATATAAGTTAATTATTATTATTAATAGTATTAGTTAATCATAATTGTTACAATATATATTAAACTATTACTATTAATTATATTATTTAATCATAATAGTTACTATATATGTTAGCTATTACTATTAATACCATTAAGTTTTTTTAAATATTCATACATCAAACTTAAATGTACTTCTAAATTAATTAAAAAAAACATATTATTAGAACTATGTACAACCAAAGCTATGAATTTTTTTTTGATTAATTTAAAATACATATATTTTTTAAATAAAATTATTATGTTAATTTATCATTTAAAAACATCAAAAAAGAGAAATACAAAAAACATTAATGGAATAGATTCCCGTGCGGAGCACGGGTTACCTACTAGTTGAAAGAAGATTAGAAAAGAAGCTGATTTTACAGTAAATTGTGTTTGATCTAGACGTTGAAGTCAAGTAGAGTGCTCCAGCCTCATTCGTTTTTTATGGTTTTGATCAATATTAATGTCAATCTAAGGATCCTAATAAAATTTAAAAATAAAAAAATATTTTAAAACATTAACTGAATTATCAATAACAATTTTTTAAATATTCATTAGTATGATTATGACATTATTGTTTGGCCAAAGTTCACTTGTGTTTGTGAGCCCGAGCTTAATAGACCGGGCACTCAGCTCGTGTGGACCGGAAATGTCCGGGGTAATCTACACCACATAATATAAAGAGAAACGAACCGGCTGGAGTCAAGTGGAAAACCTATGTGGAACCATCCCGGGATAATGAGCCCGCAGCGGGGAGATTCACCTCCCGCTATCATTTGATCAGATTCTTACTGTCCAAGTTATCTCCCATACCAAGTACAGTCCAACTGGCATATACGTCCAAATGGAAGTTAACGCGCCCGTACCTGTCGGACCACAACTGGGAGTCATGGTGCCAATATCCACCAACAACACCCTACTTTTCAGTGTCCTTTCCTGACAAAGCAATGAGATCGCGACACGTGGCATGGCAAGGACAAAGACGGTTAATGCTCATATCATATCCTTTCATTCTCTCTTTCTCTATAAATACCCTTTACGCCCCCAAGGGCAAGGTACGTGCTCTAACTCTAATCACACACATAAGGCTTTCACAAGCCTTTTCCTTAGGTTTTCCTCATAGATCTCATTCTCACACCCGAGGGCCTAGCCGGAATCAACCCGGGCTCTGGTCTTAACGGTGTTTCTTGTTTGTGTTTGATTTATGACCAGGAGACATGAAATTCAGAGATCATTCTTCTTGACCGCCATATCTACATTATTAAGGGAAGGTTAAGACTGTTTTCAACAAAAATACCTAATTGTTCTTCACCCCCTAAAACCCTCATCCTACTAGAATCAAAATGAACGGAGGGAACTTTCTCCCACAACAGGGGTAGAATCCAGGGTTCCTGTAATAACCGGGATTTTTTTTAAGTATTTAATTTAATTTCGGTTTTCTTTATTAAACTAATTAAATGATAATTAGAAATTTTAAAGTAACTTAAAGAGGTGGGCCCAAGGAAATTAGATTGGCCCAAGATTTTATTAGTAAAACCCAACCCAATTAGGAACCAACCCAAGTATAAATTAATGAGTTAGTCAATTAGGAAATCATTATTATCATAAACTAGAAAAAAAAAAAGAAAAAAAAACAAAACCCTAACCCTAAGTATTGCCGCCGGCAGCCGATCAAGAGGAGGGGAAGAAGAAATTTTCCGGCCATTATTTGGGAGATCCATCCGTCATTCTCAAGGTAATACTAAATCCTACTCTCCAAAATTTATTTCATTGATTTTGGATTATGTAAAACTTAATCTACGCATGATTTAGAATATGAACATTAGGGTTTTGCATGCTAGTGAATGATGATAAAATTTTTAAAGGATTTTGGGGTTGATCTAAATAGTATGAAGGAATAAATATAGTAATCTTGATACTAGTTTATTTTAAGATTGATTTTATAATCACGTTTTTGAATTGATTTATATTATGCAATGCTTGGGAATTTAACATATAAATCATTGAGGTTGAATTTGGGTTTTTATCAAAAGAAGAAAAAATATGGATTTTCCCCAATACCTAGTTTCGCCGAATGGCCTAGAACATTAAAGAATTTATTTGTTTGATTTAGATGATCTTTTTAAGTGTATTGTTAATAATATTGATTTTGGGAATTTAGAAAAATTTAAAGAACTAGAAAATTGAGCAAATCAATGGATTATAGAACATACATGTCTCGGCAATGATGGTGAATTATGGGTGTTGAATTCGGTTTGAAGATGTTAAGAATTGGGACGGAAAGTTAGTGTTTCCGTTAAGTTTCTAACGGAAAGAAAACAAAAACCGTTAAAGGATTGTTAACAAGTTAGAAAAAATTACTTGAGGAAATAGAATAAATCCTTGGAAGACTTAGAAGGTTAAAAAGTTAACGAGAAAGGAAAAGATAAGAAGTTTCAGTTAGTTTCCTAACGGAAAAGGACTAAATTGAAAAGAATTAAGGTTTAAAAGGAATAAAAAAAAGAAACCTTTGAAGTTAGAGGGGCCTAAGTGATTGAAAAGAGAAACTTAGGGGACCTTATGAAAACCAAACCAAAGTCCTAGGACCTTTTCTGTAATTAATCCAAAGTTGAAGGAACAATTTGCAATTAACCCAAAAGTTGAGGGACCAATTGTAATTAACCCAAGTTAAAGGACTTAATTGCAATTATAGCAAAGTTAAAGGACTGACTAGTAAATCAAAGTCAGAAACTTAAACGTAAAGAAAGAGTAACGAAGTAAAGAAGTTTAAAACGCATCTCTCAGTTAACTAAGTACAAATA
>JAOWBW010003517.1:0-27726 GCA_026119855.1 Campanula takesimana | reverse complement strand
ACGATTGCAAAAGCAACGTGAAAAAGACCTACAATAAGAAAAAAAAATTAAACAATAAATATGATTCTTATAATTTGTTATGAGACTTACAACTAAGGTTACAGTTCTTATAAGTAAACTCAAAAGACAAAATATCATACCATTGTTCCCATCCTTTGCTGTTGCTGCCAAAGAGTGCCTTTGAACTTTCCATAAAGAATGTCCCATCAAGAAAATAACATGGGCCGACAAAATTTAAATCCATCTAGACATGCACCAAAAGCAACAAAACAACGCTCAAATCGAGAAGTCTCATGATCATAATCAATTATAGATTGAAAGTTTGGGTCTAACTCCTTACTTTATTAAAGTAATGTCTCATACTGTCATAAGATGAAGATGCATCACCATACCAGCTTGCTTTGGGCTTCTCAATACCTCTCCAAACTGATTTGTAAGAAACTTCATAACCATACTCTTTCTAAAATCATTCAATACATCCTTGGCCTAATAGATGGATTACCTTTGACATCATCAATGAGGACACTAGCAAGTACCCCAGAACGCAACCTATCCCCTTGTCCGTACCCATTATTAACAATATCTATACATGTATGGTTTGGAACATATGTCCTAATGTAGAAAAAACCATTAACCTTTTCAATAGAGCCATGAATCCTCCAAGGACAACTTTGTCAACTTTATATCTACACTGAGCAGTTACACGCTTTTTGTCATTCTTCAGGTACTCAAATTCAAAACCAACTTCAGTAGCAAATTTACAAAGAGAATTTCTGAATTCTGGACACCCTCTTCGAATATTTTCCCAATTTTTCTATTGCAGTTGCCCATCCTGTACTTTTCAACACCTTATCTCTATGACGAAAGAAGTTAACAGGAGCATGGTTCTTACTACTGCTACCACTAAACTCAACATCACTAAACTCAACATCATCATATTCAACAACATCTCCACAAACTGGTTTCAAAGATTCAGATATGCCACAAATCATACTGGTAACAGAAACTTCCTCCACATTTATATCAATGGAATCAGCCAGTCCTACGTATAACCATACTCAAGCATATAAAATCATCTTCATTACCAACAAACAACGAGGATTATTAGCTAAAGCATAAGACAGAGACATTGTGTTCTCTTCAAATTGTCCCATCTCGAACAGATAAATTCCACAATTGACTCAAAAGATGAAATCGAGAAAACAATGAAACAGCAGTCAATCACAAACTGAAGAATGCAATTACTTTGAATCCATGATGTAAATCCTGCACATAATATAAAAAAACATAATTACAATCCACACCACGAACCCAAAGATCTAGGGTTTTTTCAATGATAAACCGAAATACAGATGCAGATACATACCAATTTGTTTGAAGACGATACTTACAACCCACACACGATCTAGGGTTTTTCGAATCAGATTCGAAATTGAAAAATCACCGTCTCCCTCTCCATCGCCATCGCCTCTCTCTTTACAAAAAAAATGAGCGAGAAAATGAGTCGTACGTCGAAAGCGAGGCTTATATACAAGGGTAAAATGGGAATCCATATTTCATAACTGACATCAGCAGAATAGTAATTTCGAAGGCCAAATAAGTGAGGGGTGTATGGGGAATTTGCATCTCCGCCCAAGTCCTTATCTGGTATTTGGTCTGGGCCGGGTTTTATCAGTAATTTAAATTGGGACTGGGGGCCCTAGGGGAAAATTTTCCATTCACAAATGTTCAGCAATGATACCTTAGACGTCTTAAGATCTGTCTCCTGATGTTCAACGAGTAGTAGTATAGTAGAATAAAAAAAGAATTCAATTATTATTATTTTTTCTCAAAATTATTCTTTCAAGTTCAAGATATAATAGCTTTATACAGCATAATGTAAAACGAAATTATAACTCAACTAAAGTTCTAAGAACTACAATTATGTAAAAGTACAAACTTATAAAGCATATTGTATATCAAATAAATGTGTTCAGGAAAAACATGTGACTTCAAAGCATCGTCTAATAATGAGCCGGTCTCTGGTGCGGCGGCTGCACCCGTGCGGCGCCGACCATGCCCTTTGTTTTTTTTTTTTTTTTTTTTTTGCTCCCACAACCTTTTTCCCTCCCACCAAAAGTAACACTTCTTATAACGAAATGTAACACTTTTGTTTTTCAAATGTAACATTTTTTTTTCAAAAATGTACCACAATTTTGATGCAATAGATTAAAGATAACATAAAAATTAACGACTAAATTAATGTAACACTTTTTATAAAGGAATGTAACATTCTTTTTTCAAATGTAACACTTTTTTTTCAAATGTACCACCCATACTTTTTGCCTTCAACAAAAGTAACACTTATTATAACAAAATGTAACACTTTTTTATTCAAATGTAACACTTTTAAAAAAAAAATGTACCACAATTTTGCTACAATAGATAAAGATAACATAAAGATTGACAACTAAATTAATGTAACACTTTTTATAAGGGAATGTAACACTCATTTTTTCAAATGTAACACTTTTTTTCTCCGAAAATAAGATAGGATTGACAACTAAACTAATGTTACATTTTATAAAAATGAATGTAACATTTTTTTTCTCAATTCTAACAGTTTATATTCCTTAATGTAACATTTATATGAAATGTAACAATTTTTTATTGAGAAAGTAACAATTGAAATGCAAACTCATTTTTTTTTTGTAAAATTGATGTTACATTTGACAGTAGAAAAAGGGTTACTTTTGAAGATGAAAGTGTTACTTTTATCAGAATAGAGTGTTACATTTCAGCTGGCAAGCACCTCAAACTTTTTATGTGTGAAAAAATGTTTAAAAAAAAAATCAACCATATCATGACCTATGTAGTTTTATTCGTCTCGTCGAGACGAACACAACGGTATTTTTAAAATTTTTTTTTGACTTATAAATCTCAAGATATAACATTTTAAAGTTATTGGTTTTTTTTTAAAAAAAGGACAGATGTCGCTTTCAAAAAAAAAAAAAAAACTGGGCGGGTAGAGTATGGAAACGGGCGGGCCGACCCGTGGGCAACCCGCCGCACGTGGTGCGGCCGCCATTTCCAAGAATTTGCCTCTAATAATTGATCAACTTTTCTCAAAATTATTCTTTCAAGTTCAAGAGATAGTAGCTATATATAGCATAATGTAAAACGAAATTCATACACACACTAAAATTCTACAAACTACAATAATGTTAAAGTACAAAACTATACAGCACACTGTGTTTCATAAATGTGTTCAGGAAATACCTGTGACTTCAATGCATCGTCTAATGGTTGATCAACTTTGTCCGCATCGCACATAACTTTAGAAGTCTCCTCTCCTTCGTGCTTGACTTCAGAAGCCGCGTTCTCCATCTTTTATAATATCCTTCCAAATATTACACATACTTACATCAAGATTGTTGAGAATCGAAAAGTATGATACTTTACAGCAGTCAAGTGTTATATACATATTTGGGCAATTATTTTCCCAGAATCACATTGGACAGTTTGAGAAGGAGCAATAACGCAGTCGGATTGTTCTCGAAATGAACTACCTAAAGAAACTGTTTGTAGACACACCATACCAGTGAAATAGGCTTCGAAGATCAATTGTTTTCAACTAGAAACAGCCGGAAATTTTGATAAAAAGGAAAAAACTCAAAATTCTTATAAATCAAATTTGTCTCAAAACATACTTAAATTGGGTGTTTATAATCTATCAAACCCTAAAACAATTCACCATCTCAAAAATTTATACTATAGAAGAGTAAAATACCCATAACGTCTATAAAGATCTTCTGAACCTCAAAACGACACAAAAGTTACACCACTTCAAGGACAAACGGTAATAATCAATTTAAGTGCTCAAATCGCTCTAGGATTCTGAAGGCCTTATCATGCTAAGCATTAAACAACAATGGCGTTCCTTAGCTGATTGATGGCAATGCTAGATCAATTACTATATGGAAATTAAGAAAATTACAAACAAATAATGATAGTTATTTTGAACACCAAAACAGTAAGTAACTGGGGTTTTAATGTCATTCTTCCCAATGTACTCTAAACATTAATTAGTGTGACTCAAAATCTGATGATTTCTTTCCATTAATGTTTTTGAAATTTTTTCGTGATGAATTTGGTAGCGACATGCAGGTAAAAGACATTGGGTTATTTTCCTTTGCGGTGACGCTTTAATTCTCCTCCTTTTTATGTTTTATATTCTCCTCCTTGTTATGTTCTGTATAGTGTTTCCATCACATTTTTTATGGTTATTTTCTTATTTAAGGGGGCATTGTTTTTTTTTTATTAAAGAAAGTGTTTTTTTTTAGTATCACAATGAGTACTCATACAAATCAATGTTTATGGGATTCTTAGTATCAAAAATCATACTCTCTCCGTCCCACTTGAATTAGGATTCTTGGTCAATCTAATTATACCATTGATCAATAATTTGAAGAAAATAATGATGCTAAATAAAAATTAAAAATTGTTATTGTATCACGGTTACTAATAAATGCAATAACTATTTTTTAGATTTTCATTAAGATAATTATAGTTCTTTAAATTATTGCTCAAAGTATAATTTGATTGATCAAGAATCATAATTCGAGTAGGACGGATGGAGTATTATTTACTACTCGTCATTTTGTTGTTCCCATTTTCTTGGTAGAGAACTGGCAACACTAACACGATCATGATACAAACAAACTGAGACTAACTAATGCCTTCCCCTAAACTGTAACACCCCGAATTTTCTTAATGTATCTTGAGCATTTAATGGCATTTAATATCAATAAATAACAATAATAAATACTTCAATTTAGGGTTCACACCAGCCCTTAATTAACCATAAATTCAAAACAATAGCGGAAGCGTAACTTAAACATGTCTTGGTAGGCAACAACCTTAACCTTCAATGTACTTCAACTTGCATCAAATAAATAAGCGTACTTAAAACTACTAATTTAGGAATCTTCAATCCACCGTCTTTCCACGGCTACTTTCCTTGTCTTGTCCTTCTACTTAAATCCTGAAAACAAAATTTATAGAGAAGGGATGAGCGAACGAATGCTCAGTAAGTTCATACGTGGCCTCTCCGGTTACTAAGGAGAGACGACCAGAACGAATACTTAGAATAACTTTTCAAAGATAGGTTCAGTTACTTTTGGATTCAAGGCTGCAGAACAATACAGTCTTATTACTTTAAGATTTTACTTTCAAAGGATTATGGCACTACAAGCCAAAGGGATTTATTCAAGTTTCCGTCAATTCCTTGGTAACGTACATTATAACCTCAATGCCAAAGGTACAATTTGTACACCTAGCTTCTTCAGCCAATAGTGTGGGTCGAAACATATATGGTATCCACACACATATGCTCGGGGTCTAGAATCATCCTTGTAATCAGACAATTCCTGAGAGAAGGCATGTGATCACTCATGCAATCCCTAGTTTAAGGACAAGTCTTTTCTAACTGGACTGTCCGTCAATGTCTTTTCTAACTGGACATTGGCCACTCTAACAAGTAAGCTTTTCGACTGACAAGTTAGAATGAGAACATACCAAGGTACAGGTATGTGATGACAAGTTTCAAACTTCGATACTTAGTAGATCGATGGGGACATCACTAATATAGATCATTTCAAGGAACGTTCATTAACGCAGAGTTCATTCAAATACTATCATGCCATACTGATAGTGTCTTTAGAAAGAAATACCGAATTTCAATAAAACAGGAGTTCAAATACTGTAAGGAACGTAATCCCTTACCTGAATTGCTTTTCCTCGCAATCTCCTCCCTGTGCAAATCTACAAGGCACGGAGTAATTTACTTTAGTACTCTCTACATTGTTAACTATTTCTTCTTAGTTAACTGAGAGATGCAGTTTACTTCTTTACTTCGTTACTTCTTTCTTTACGTTTAAGTTTCTGACTTTGATTTACTAGTCAGTCCTTTACTTTGATATAATTGCAATTAAGTCCTTTAACTTTGGGTAATTTACAATTTGGTCCCTCACTTTGGTTAATTGCAAATTGGTCCTTCAACTTTGGATAATTGCAATTTAGTCCTTCAACTTTAGTTCAATTACAATTTAGTCCTTCCACTTTGGATTAATTGTAGATTAGTCCTTCAACTTTAACTCAATTGCAATTTAGTCCTTCCACTTTGGATTAATTGCAGATTAGTCCTTCAATTTTCCTTTATTACAGAAAGGTCCTTGGACTTTGGTTTTGTTCATAAGGTCCCCTAAGCTTCTCTTTTTAATCGCTTAGGCCCCTCTACCTTCAAAGTTTCCCTTTTTTCTTCCTTCTACTTTAATTCTTTTCAGTTTAGTCCTTTTCTGTTAGGAAACTAACTGAAATTTCTAATCTTTTTCTTCTCGTTAACTTTTTAACTTTAAAGGTCTTCCAAGTACTATTCTATTTTCTCAAGTTAATCTTTCTAACTTGTCAACGATTCTTTTAACGATTTTTGTTTTCTTTCCATTAGAAACTTAACGGAAAACTACTTTCCGTCCCAATTCTTAACATCTTTGACCAAGAATTAAACACTCATAATTCCTCATCATGGCCGAAACATGCAAGATCTAAATCCATTGATTTGATCAATTTTCTAGTTCTTTAAATTTTTCTAAATTCCCAACATCATATTATTCACAATACACTTAACAACGATCATTTAAATCAACAAAATAAATTTTTTTAATGATCTAGGCCATTCGGCCGAACTGTTCAAAAGGGGAAATCCATATTTTTTCTTCTTTTGATAACCCAATTCAACCTCAATGATTATATGTTAAATTCCCAAGCATTGCATAATATAAATCAATTCAAAACTTGAATATAAAATCAATCTTAAATCAACTAGTATCAAGATTACTATGTTTTATTTTATTTTTTTTCCCATACTATTTAGATCAACCCCAAAATCCTTTAAATTTTTATCATCATCACTAGCATGCAAAACCCTAATGTTCATATTCTAATTCATGCGTAGATTAGTTTTAATAACCAAAATCAATGAAATAATTTTGGAGAGTAGGATTTAGTATTACCTTTGAGAATGATCGGATGGATCTCCAAAATAATGGCCGGAATTTTTTCTTCTCCCCCCTCCTTATGCTCGGCCGGCGGCTGCTCTAGGGTTAGGGTTTTGTTTTTCTTTTTTTTTTTTTTTTTTTTTGAGTTTATGATAATAATGATTTCCTAAGTTGACTAACTCATTAATTTATACTTTGGGTTGGTTCCTAATTGGGTTGGGTTTTACTAATACTATTTTCGGGCCAATTCTAATTCCTTGGGCCCACTTCTTTAAATTACTTTATATTCTAATTATCATTTAATTAGTTTAACCAAAAACCGAAATTACATTAAATAATTAAATAAAATTCCGGTTATTACATTCTTACCCCCTTAAAAGAAGTTTGTCCTCAAACTTTGACAATTCTTAATCCGAGAAGATGTCCGGGTACAATTCGCGCATTTCACTTTCTTGTTCCCATGTCGCTTCTCTTTCTGAGTGATTGCTCCATTGCACTTTTACATAGGGAACCGTACGCTTTCTTACGACCTCGTCTTTTCTGTCGACGATCTTGATTGGTCGTTCATCGTACGTCAAATCTGCCCGAACTCTTAACTGCTTGTATTCTATCACATGACTCGGATCATGTATATACTTCCTTAGCATGGAGACATGAAACACATTATGTACTCCAGCTAACACTGGCGGTAACGCCAATCGATAAGCCACTTCTCCGATTTTGTCGAGAATTTTCGAACGGTCCCACATCTCGTGGACTTAGCTTCCCTTTGTATCTCTCTCTTAATTTCGTCATTATGTTCGGCACTCATACTCTCTTTTGGTACCTCGAAATTCCACCTTCGCCCATGTGAAGATCTTTTACTTGTCCTTTTCCGATTAGGGCTTCTCTCTCCTCGTCTACCTCTTGTGCCTCTTTAATCCTGCCAAACAATGCAGGCTGTAACGTCAATCTAGCCAAATATCCATTTACCTTCACCACTAAGTTCATCTCCTTGACATCATTCCACATACTTACCCCCTTAGAGATCAACGTCGCCAACATTCCGTGATTCTTTCTACTTAAGGCATCTGCCACCTTGTTAGCTTTCCCAGATGGTACAATATTTCACAGTCGTAATCCTTGCGAAGCTCCAACCATCTCCGTTTCTCATGTTCAACTCCTTCTGAGTGAAAATGTACTTAAGGCTCTTGTGATCTGTAAAAATCTGGCATTTCACGCCATACAAATAATGTCCAAATTTTCAAGGCAAATACTACTGCCGCTAACTCCAAATCATGGGTCGGGTAATTCTTCTCATATACTTTCAACTGCCTAGATGCATATGCTATCACCTTCTCATTTTGCATCAGTACACAGCCTAGTCCCTTCAACGACGCATCACTGTAGATAACAAAACTTCCGTCCCCGTTGGTAGTGTTAATACTGGTGCAGATACCAGTCATTTTCTTTAACTCTTGGAAACTTCGTTCACATTCCTCTGACCAAACAAACTTAGCTGCCTTCTGCGTCAGCTTCGTCAATGGTCCAGATAACTTCGAAAATCCCTCTACGAACCTTCTATAGTAAACCAGCTAACCCAAGAAACTTCTTATTTCGGTTACCGTCGTAGGCCTTTCCCAATCCATTATTGCTTCTACCTTTGTTGGATCCACAGAAATTCCTTCTTTCGACACTACGTGCCCCCAAAATGCTACTTTCTCCAACCAGAACTCACATTTCTTGAATTTAGCATATAACTTCTGCTCTCTTAAAATCTGCAGTACTAACCTTAATGCTCTTCATGTTCTTCCTTGTCCTCGAATACACCAAGATATCCTCAATGAATACAATTACAACACTTATCCAGAACTTCTGAAATATCTTATTCTTAGTTCCATAAACGCTGCCGGTGCGTTAGTCAACTCACACGGCATCACTACAACTCATAATGACTATACCTTGTTTTAAAGGCTGTCTTAGCTATATCATCCTTCTTCATTCTTAGTTGATGATAACCAGACCTCAAGTCTATCTTCAAGGATAACACGCTCCACGACGTTGGTCAAACAAATCATCTATTCTGGGCAACGGTTATTGGTTCCTTACCGTCACACGGTTCAATTCACGATAGTCGATACATAACCTCATCGACGCATCCTTCTTCTTCACAAATAATACCGGTGCACCCTATGGTGATACACTCGTTCTAATCAAGCTCTTATCCAACAACTCTTACAGTTGCTCCTTTTATTCTTCAATTCTGACGGAGCCATTCTATACGGCGCCTTCGATATTGGTGAAGTCTCAGGTACCAAATCGATAGAAAATTTACTTCTCCTTATGGAGGTATTCCGGTAAATCCTCAGGAAACACGTCCTTGAAATATCTAATCACAGAAAGTGATTCTACGGTTACTTCCTTCTTGCTCGTATCACCAATGTACGCCAAGAATCCTTCTCATCCTTTCTTTAAAAGCTTACGGGCCTTCATTACCGATATAAGGTTCGATCGGTTCTAGGTTTCGTTCCTTGAGAACATCACTCTTCTCTAGATAGTAATCTAAAGTGGACTTCTTTCTTTAAAACAATCCACATGGGCATGGTATGCAGTCAACTATAGTCCATTCCCAAGATTACATCAAATTCTTCGATGTCCTAAACTAATGAGATCAACCTCAAGTTCTTCCTCGTCCATTTTCAAAGGACACTTCCTAGATATAGACGTAATAGGGATCAATTCTCTAGTTTGAATATCCATAACTAAAGAATTCTCTAACACATCAGGAATTAAATTCGCATTCCTAGCCAAGCAATCATTTGGCACTCCTTATCAGAACATTGCCCTTTGGCGTCGTTCTTATTATCATTATTTCTATTGCCGTAGCCTTTATTCTGGTACTTACTTGTACTACCTTCCTTTTCGCGATCGTCAGTAGCCTTCCTTTAGATTCAGTCAACACTTTCTTAGTTGACTCTTCTTCTCTTTTCGCTTACTGCGATAACTATCAGATTCTTTCTCCACTATCCTCGTCCTATCCAACACTTAATCCTAGGTTGGTAGTATTAATGGAGTGATTCTATATCGGATTCGGTTGCTCAAACCATCTTCAAATCCTCGAGCCTTTTGCGCTTCATCATCGAAGATGTTAGGGTAAATTCTAGCAATTCGATGGATCTAGTACCATAGTCGTTCACCGTCCTACTTCCTTGAGTTAGCATCATAAACTTAGCCTCTCTGGCGTTTCGAACACTTGCGGATAATATGGTACTATCATTAGTTATCATGAATACGAGACTTTTTCACGCGCTCTCATGCTATAGCTCGTCTCTACAGACTAACATTCAATTTATAGGTCATTCACTAAACCACTGGTCGTTTCAACAGACCATCACTATCTTCATTAGTCAACTTTACTAGACGTATGGGTCGCTTCATTAGACCATTTCTATTTTCATAGGTCATTTCAATAACCATAATCACTTTCATTGGTCGTTTCAATAAACCATTCTTACTTGTTCCAGGTTAACTCGCACATTTAACACTATTACTCACGTCAACCCAAGCATTGTACTATGCCTAATACTTTCACATAAATAATGCTGTCTCCAAAAGACGTAACTTTTACAAAAGATCGGTCTACTAGATTTTTGGTCGTTCCAATAGACCAGTTCTACTTAGGGAAGTCATTTCACTAGACTTTACTTATTAATCATAGGTCAATTCACTAGACCTACTCTCATTCACACTTGGCCGTTTCACTAAGCCTATTACTCTTAACCGTTTCAATAGGTTATTTTATTCTTGTTTCGATCGCTTCAATGGATCAAAATTAATCTTTACTTGGCCGTTTCACTAAGCCTATTACTCTTATACTTAACCGTTTCAATAGGTTATTTTATTCTTTCTTACTTGACCGTTTCACTAGGTCACTTTATTCTTGTTTCGATCATTTCACTAGACCAAAACTAATTTCACTTGGCCGTTACCATTGCCGTTTCCGTGTTTCCACTTCTGGTATTCATCTGCAGATTTACTTTTATTTTAGAACAGGTTCGTGTTCTAGCAACATTCATCACGATACAATACGTGCAGTATTCATGGTATACTTAACTTATTCTTTTACTAACGGGTACTTGTTAGTTTTGAATCGTGTTCGTAGGTCTTTTGTACTAGACCGTTATTCAGATTTGGTTAGTTTACTTTAACCTTTCTTCTCCGGTTCAAGAGTTTTCATACTTCATAATTTACAACCGTTTTACTTGGTTGCTTATTATTCTTTACTTCACTAGTTTTTTTATTACTTAACTAGCTTTAACTTATTCTAATGGTCGTCTTACTTCGTACCATGGTTACGGAGATTATTTCAATCACTCCGAGGCTTTCCCTTGTCTTTTCTCGACAAGTTAACTTTTGTTTACACAACAATAGTAAATTCAAAATTTTGGGTATTTAAATTAAATAATTAACTTTATTCAACTGAGGTGTGAGATTTAAACGTCTCAAAATACATCCAAAATTCAATTTAACATAAGGAAAAATTCTAACTGCATTTCCCACTAATAACAAAATAAAAGATTCCATTCTTATAACTATCTGTCATTAATTTCATCACTTCCCACAGTGTGCATGTTCTGCTGCAAGTTGGTCATATTTTTCTTGCAATTCTAACTTCTCAGCCCAAATCTGATATCCTGAAGTCCTAAGCTCTTCTTCATAAGCTTCTTGTTCATCTATCTTCTTTTTCAGTTCATTATTTTGTTCTATCTCATCCACCAGTTGTACACTGATTCGATCCCATTCGCGGTTAGCTCTAACCACATGGCTTTCTAGGCCTTTGACCTTCTTCAGCTGTACTGCTAACTTTCCTTCCACATACATTATATCCTCATCGCGTTCTCTGATGACATTCTGTAGACTGCCGACTCCTCGAGTCTCCTTCCTAAGCTCTCTTTTAGCTGAGCGGAGTTCCTTAGTTAGCTGCTTAATAATCTCTTCTTTAGCTTCTATTTCTTCCCTTAGAGTAGCACTATACCTTACTGACTTCATGGGTCTCCTCGGCATGATCCTACACACACCAATAGTAAACTTAATTAGTACATAACCCCAAGATTCCATTATAACACATTAATAGAATGCAAATAGACATATAATGAAGAGGTTTCTATTTCTCCAAGTATATTCATACTTTATGCACACTCTTAGTATCATTCCTAGAGTTAGACTTTATCACTTGAACTTCCTCAAGTAAGATCTTATTCAAGTTAAGTACTAAGTTCTCCCATTAGTCCTAACTTTCAGTTTTCTCCCATAAGACCTAAAGCCATTGCTCTGATACCAACTGTAACACCCCGAATTTTCTTAATGTATCTTGAGCATTTAATGGCATTTAATATCAATAAATAACAATAATAAATACTTCAATTTAGGGTTCACAACAGCCCCTTAATTAACCATAAATTCAAAACAATAGCGGAAGCGTAACTTAAACATGTCTTGGTAGGCAACAACCTTAACCTTCAATGTACTTCAACTTGCATCAAATAAATAAGCGTACTTAAAACTACTAATTTAAGAATCTTCAATCCACCGTCTTTCCACGGCTACTTTCCTTGTCTTGTCCTTCTACTTAAATCCTGAAAACAAAATTTATAGAGAAGGGATGAGCGAACGAATGCTCAGTAAGTTCATACGTGGCCTCTCCGGTTACTAAGGAGAGACGACCAGAACGAATACTTAGAATAACTTTTCAAAGATAGGTTCAGTTACTTTTGGATTCAAGGCTGCAGAACAATACAGTCTTATTACTTTAAGATTTTACTTTCAAAGGATTATGGCACTACAAGCCAAAGGGATTTATTCAAGTTTCCGTCAATTCCTTGGTAACGTACATTATAACCTCAATGCCAAAGGTACAATTTGTACACCTAGCTTCTTCAGCCAATAGTGTGGGTCGAAACATATATGGTATCCACACACATATGCTCGGGGTCTAGAATCATCCTTGTAATCAGACAATTCCTGAGAGAAGGCATGTGATCACTCATGCAATCCCTAGTTTAAGGACAAGTCTTTTCTAACTGGACTGTCCGTCAATGTCTTTTCTAACTGGACATTGGCCACTCTAACAAGTAAGCTTTTCGACTGACAAGTTAGAATGAGAACATACCAAGGTACAGGTATGTGATGACAAGTTTCAAACTTCGATACTTAGTAGATCGATGGGGACATCACTAAGTATAGATCATTTCAAGGAACGTTCATTAACGCAGAGTTCATTCAAATACTATCATGCCATACTGATAGCTGTCTTTAGAAAGAAATACCGAATTCCAATAAACAGGAGTTCAAATACTGTAAGGAACGTAATCCCTTACCTGAATTGCTTTTCCTCGCAATCTCCTCCCTGTGCAAATCTACAAGGCACGGAGTAATTTACTTTAGTACTCTCTACATTGTTAACTATTTCTTCTTAGTTAACTGAGAGATGCAGTTTAACTTCTTTACTTCGTTACTTCTTTCTTTACGTTTAAGTTTCTGACTTTGATTTACTAGTCAGTCCTTTAACTTTGATATAATTGCAATTAAGTCCTTTAACTTTGGGTTAATTACAATTTGGTCCCTCAACTTTGGGTTAATTGCAAATTGGTCCTTCAACTTTGGATTAATTGCAATTTAGTCCTTCAACTTTAGTTCAATTACAATTTAGTCCTTCCATTTTGGATTAATTGTAGATTAGTCCTTCAACTTTAACTCAATTGCAATTTAGTCCTTCCACTTTGGATTAATTGCAGATTAGTCCTTCAATTTTCCTTTAATTACAGAAAGGTCCTTGGACTTTGGTTTTGTTCATAAGGTCCCCTAAGCTTCTCTTTTTAATCGCTTAGGCCCCTCTAACTTCAAAGTTTCCCTTTTTCTTCCTTCTACTTTAATTCTTTTCAGTTTAGTCCTTTTCTGTTAGGAAACTAACTGAAATTTCTAATCTTTTTCTTTCTCGTTAACTTTTTAACTTTAAAGGTCTTCCAAGTACTATTCTATTTTCTCAAGTTAATCTTTCTAACTTGTCAACGATTCTTTTAACGATTTTTGTTTTCTTTCCATTAGAAACTTAACGGAAACACTAACTTTCCGTCCCAATTCTTAACATCTTTGACCAAGAATTAACACTCATAATTCCTCATCATGGCCGAAACATGCAAGATCTAAAATCCATTGATTTGATCAATTTTCTAGTTCTTTAAATTTTTCTAAATTCCCAAACATCAATATTATTCACAATACACTTAACAACGATCATTTAAATCAACAAAATAAATTCTTTTAATGATCTAGGCCATTCGGCCGAAACTGTTCAAAAGGGGAAATCCATATTTTTTTCTTCTTTTGATAAACCCAATTCAACCTCAATGATTTATATGTTAAATTCCCAAGCATTGCATAATATAAATCAATTCAAAACTTGAATATAAAATCAATCTAAAATCAACTAGTATCAAGATTACTATGTTTTTTTTTTTTTTTTTCCATACTATTTAGATCAACCCCAAAATCCTTTAAATTTTTATCATCATTCACTAGCATGCAAAACCCTAATGTTCATATTCTTAATTCATGCGTAGATTAAGTTTTAATAATCCAAAATCAATGAAATAAATTTTGGAGAGTAGGATTTAGTATTACCTTGAGAATGATCGGATTGGATCTCCAAAATAATGGCCGGAATTTTTCTTCTCCCCCCTCCTTTTGCTCGGCCGGCGGCTGCTCTAGGGTTAGGGTTTTGTTTTTCTTTTTTTTTTTTTTTTTTTGAGTTTATGATAATAATGATTTCCTAAGTTGACTAACTCATTAATTTATACTTTGGGTTGGTTCCTAATTGGGTTGGGTTTTACTAATACTATTTTCGGGCCAATTCTAATTCCTTGGGCCCACTTCTTTAAATTACTTTATAATTCTAATTATCATTTAATTAGTTTAACCAAAAACCGAAATTACATTAAATAATTAAATAAAATTCCGGTTATTACAAGTGGCGAAGGCACCTTATTCTAATGGGTCAATCACCTTAAATTTCGAAACTATTACATTCTTACAACCTTCAAGTTTAGCAAAATTAAAATTTTAACATAAAACACAAGAAGTTTATCGAGTTTGACACCCCCCCCCCCCCTCTTAGCTTTAGGAAAATATCTCTTTGTCAAAATTGGATGCCCCGTTTGAGGAAAACTTAGATACACAAACATATAATTTATATTCCTACTTTAATTTTGACCCCGTTCCGGGGAAACTTCGCTTATCCACAGCCTCTTCCTTTGACTCTCATTTTCTTTTGATTGTAATCATGTTGAAAGCAATACTAATTTTTGTATAGAAGCATAGTTAACTAAATAACACATGCTTTAATTAACGCAATTGTATCATCACTAGCGGTACTTTCGCAGATTTCACTAGAGCTCTACAATACACTAAACCATATCAAGATATACCACACTATCTATTAAAAAAATCAATTCGTAGTCGATGACAATATATCGTAACTTACAATTTCAGATGAAATTATAGATCATAACAATTGAAAGGCCTCGATTGTAGGTTGAGTTCATTAGTATACCAACTCATGAAATTTGTTTGTCATTAATAGTGAAGATAATAAAACTGAAGAAACCAAATATAGTAAGTTGTGGATTTTTTTAATGTATAATCTAGATCTATGTTGGCTAAATATTTGAAGATTTTACGACCACAACATTTGGTATCATTTGAAAAGCTCAAATAGGGATAAATAATTTATGATTTATGTTATAAATGTTTATACCATAAACTTAAAATTGTTGATCTGTAAAAATAGGAATAATCAATTTATGATTTATGGTACAAATGTTTATACCATAAACTTAAAAATGTTGATAGTAAAAATGGGGATAGGAAATTTGTGCATTATCCATGAATAAATGTGAGCAAAATCATTTAACTTTCTAGGTAAATTGTCCTATAAATTATTAAAGAATAATTTTTTTAATCTCCTTTATTATTCTAGTTTCCGTCTCTTCATTATTTTTTCTTCTTCTTCTCTTTTACATTTCACACATCCTTCACATATCAAACATTATATTTGTATTTCTCAAACAAAACTCAACAACATGCATGCATTAATAGCAACTCTCAATGTATAGTTTGAATATGAATTTTAGCATACATATCTAGAAAAAATCAATTGTGAGAAGTGATCTAAGATCAGAGTGAGGGGATAGAGAGGGAGTAAGGGAGAGTGGGAGAGAGGGAGAGAGAGAAAGATCATGCAAATTGAAATGACTTCCCTTAAAGATTTTATTTAAGCATCTATGAAACATTCAGTTCATATAAGAATAGTGAAATTCATAATCACATTTCATTGTATGTGTAAGCCTAAAATCCGAATGGGTGAGCGAAAAATAAAAATAAATTGTTGGATTTGGGAAGAATTCTCACCTTAAACTTCAGCAATGCTAGTGTCGGAGAGATTTTTGCTTCAAGATCACAATTCTACACTTTTCTTCTTCAGAAGAAAAAAAGAGCTCAGGTCGAGAGGGAAGTATATGCATGATACACAAGTGTTCACACACCAATTTTTTTGGCATTTTATTGAAGGTGGGCCCAACATTGTTGAAATAGGAGTCAATTTGTAACGCATATCTCAGTTATATTCTTCACTTGTTATAAGAACTCCCACTATTTGCATGCTTTACTTTTTTTTTCATTGTATATATCAGCTATTAGAACTCGAAAAATATTAATTAAATAACTTCTTATTATACTCATAGGAAAACTCGTTGTTTTTCGTATGTATTTTGTGGCATATTTCACTTTTACCTTCGAACTTTTTTTTCAATTTTACCATTTTTACTACGAACGATTGGGTCATTTGTAACAAATTATGTATTTACAAACTTGTTGATTCTCAAAACATTTTAATGAGTGACAAAACTGAAAATCACAATACAAGAAAATAGTTGGGGCAATTAAGATTTTAAACAACGAGCTTTTTTCTAGTGACAAAAAAGATGGACTTGGAGGTATCATAATAATAAAAAAATAAAAATAAAATAAAAAAAAAAAAACATTTTTTCGTGATCCTCTTCAAAACAAAGTGGCACCTTGGCTTTTTAATTAAGAGTTTAAAATTAAACTAATGCAAAATAAATATAAAGCAATTAGATGTTGTTCATATAATTGGATGTGTGCCAAAAAGGGTATGCATAATCTATGTGAAAGTTTGCAATGCCAATCAATTTGTAGTCATGGTTCATCAAACATCGTCGTGATTACGATAATCTATATTTTTAAATTAGCAAAAGTAATATTTTGATTGAAAACAAGAAAAACCGAAAGATTATTCCTAGAAATTATTAATGCAAAATATTTTTATGGTGAGGGGAGTGTGCGTGTGTGTGTCAAATAGAGAGAGAAAGAGAGGTATCAATCATATAAATCCAATCAATCTAATGGAATATTTGTTGGTTTCTTCTAACAACCTAATTAATCCATATCTAACTTTGGTTGTTGTCCAACAACTTGTTTATTTTGTTTGCTCCTTTTCTTCTTTACAATCAAATTAGTCTTTGGTAGAATTTTGGCCAAAATATGTTTATCCCCCCCCCCCCCCCAAAGTATCCAGGCAATCTCATTTTGCACCCCAAACCGAATTTTGTCCCAGAGTAACACTCTAATTTGCCTTTAGTCCCAGATTCACAATATTCAAATTTCTATTGACGGGATTTAGTTGTGAGATTTTTAAAATAGTGGAAGCCTAAACTTCAGATCTTCTGCCTGTTTTGTTTTTTGATTTTCGAAGTTGTTAATGGTGGCCGGATTTGGATGGTGGTGGTTGGATTTGGGAGAATTGGTGGTGGTTGTGGTTGTTGACTGATGGTGGTGGTTGTGGTTGACCGGTGAAGTTGGGAGAAGGCAGATAAAAGACGAATCGACACCCATACCTTTATCTTTTCAAAGAAAATGGCCAAAATAGGTCTCACATGACCTGCACATGACTAATTTTCGTTAAATATCTAACTCTGTTAGGTGCAAAATGGGATTGCCGGTTAATTCAGGTGCCACCATGGGACAAAATTCACGCGAGGGTGCAAAGTGGGAATGAGTGTATACTTTAAGGGGCTAAACATAGTTTGGCCTTTAGTAAATTCACCTTTAAAACTGTTAGTAAATCAGACCCAAAAGATAGCAGATAATAATGCACGCAAATCAACAACACAGAATTTACGTGGTTCACCAACAACCTATTGGCTACGTCCACGGGCAAAGGGAAACAGAAATTATTATGGCGGAGAAACAATTACAAGAAGATAATCACACTAATCTATGTTTGCATGAACTTTGATCACAAAGTTCCTACCTATGCAAAACCCTAGATCTAGAATTATTGATCTCTCTCTCTATGTCATTGAATCATGCAGAGAAAAATACTAATCTATGGCTAGTATTTATAGCACTAGAGACCTAACCCAGAAGATAGAAGGAGTCCTAAATTAAATCCAAAAAGGACTTAATTTACTTTCCACAAAAGCAGGGAATTCACCAAGATCCAGAACAGCCCGAAACCATATGGTCCGCCCGGGTCTTGACCTTGGTCCAGCCGGACCTCACCATGTCCGACCGAATCCATCAATTCACCCGTCCGGATCCCTTGCCTGCTATTGCTTTTCTTCTTTTCTTCTTCTTTTGACTTTATTCAAAGTCACACTCTAACAATCTCCACCTTGACTTTGAATCACCCCTAATAATTCAGATGCACGAGCTACCGACATAGACTCCACCTTGAGCCATATCCCTCGTACCAAAAACAGATTTTTCCACCTTTGCCTCAGTCTGTATTTCGTCAAAGACACTAGATTTGTGCACCATGTATCTTCAAGACACTCAGAATTTGCCTCACGAGAAAAACAACTTTGTCCTCTGGATAATCAGATATTCTGCATGCATATATCCTACGGACACCCAGACGTGCACCTACGGGCACTCAAAATCGCCCCAACGAGTGACTAACAGTCATTCAGATGTGGCCCATCCAGTCGACATTGGATATTGCCAACCATGACCGATAAAACTGGTATGTGTTGATCTTCTAGCCATGGTTTTCCCAGTTCACTTCTGCCTAGAGTAAAACGCTGCTCCACCTGCTCGTCAACCACCCTCACCAATCTCAGAACCTTGGAGGATAAACAAGGAACCTTTTCTTTCGCCTTTAGAATCACATCTGAACTTTTGTAGACACCCAGAACTCCACCTTCACCTTTGAAATTGTATCCCTTCTTGTCCAATCGACTAAGTGATATCAGATTCTTTGCTACTTGTGGAACGTGTCTCGCCTTGTTCAATGTGAGAGATTTATCACCCAAAGTTCTCACCTTTATGGAGCCTATGCCAACTACCTCGTAGTCTGATCCATTAGCCATATAAATACGGTCTCCATCTTACTGCTCGTACGTTGTAAACTGCTCCTTGCGCGAACACATGTGATAAGTGTTGGGTTTCCTATCAACATAC
Organism: Campanula takesimana; assembly: GCA_026119855.1. Lineage (NCBI taxonomy): Eukaryota > Viridiplantae > Streptophyta > Magnoliopsida > Asterales > Campanulaceae > Campanula > Campanula takesimana. Next base: position 8,176 of record JAOWBW010003517.1, on the reverse strand, counting down.
GCATAGGAATAAAGCATTTAAATTTTCATGAAACCCAAAGCCCATAGATCCGTTCATATGATTAAATCAAATACTGCATATTGAATACTAGAATACTAACCCTTGAAGCCTTTGATAAACAACCTTGATTCTTAGTGGAGATTTGAAACTTAATCACGAACAAAGCAAAGAAACGAACTATGGAGGTGATAAGGTTCACCCTATATCGGTATCCACACCACGAACGAATATCAAGTAGCTTCTTGATCTTGGTTGCTAGACCAAATTGTGAAACACGCTTTCACAATTGTTTTAGAACTATATGGAATTTTGTGTGATGTTCTTGTTCTTCACTCTAGGGATCTTAGAACAAGAAATAATCCTCTCAAACTCTTTGGAGGCTCACACAATGCTATGGACTGATTAGGGAAACTAGAGGATGTTTTATACTTGTTTCTCCTATTCCAAATAGGTAACAAGTGGTCAAACCCGCAAGAAATCGGATCAGGAAAATCCAAGGCCGAAACCATAAGGTCCTCCCGGGTATTGAAGGAGGTCCGGCCGGTTCCTATGCAAGGTCCGACCGGTCCTTGCATAGGTCCGGGCAGACCCTCCCCTTTTCCAGATTTCTTCTTTTCTCCTCAAAATTCCTATAAATCCCTTAAAGGCCCTTCGAACTAAATTCCAATTAAGTCATTTAGGATTCGTTCTATTTGTGTGTGACCCTATAGGATTACACTAAGCTGGCAATGGGTTTAAACATAAACCCATAAGATATGATTAGGTTCTAGCAAACCGTCATACCTACCCAAATAGTGTAACTATATATAAGTTTGTATTCCTTCATAGAACATGTCACAATCCCTTTGTGCACGATGTCATTGAACACAAGTCATGGTCATTGAGTCAACTTGTATTTGTTCAATACTTTCTCGATCCTGGATATGTTGATAATCCAAATGACATTGATCCAATCAATTCATTTGAGTTTGGCCAAACATTTCATCAACATCATTCTACGAGGGGCCCAAGCTTGACATATCTCCGAAGAGGGACAAATCCTTTTAGCTTATTATTCTTCCCTACGTGAATCCGATTATGCCAATCATACCCTTTATAACCACATGGTTAAAGGTAGCATTTGAATATGTCAAACATAATGTTCATCAAGTGGAAGACTATAATAACTTCATGTCTAAGGATTCAAATGACATAACTAATATGAGATCTATATATGACATTGACCATGACATTGATCCAGTACCTTGTTCTCCAACAAGTACCAATAAGTCTAACGTGATCATCCCCTGATCATTTAGACTTATACTAGTGCTTCATAAGCTCAAGGGACGGAGATTATTATAAGCAAACATGAACAACAATAATAATAAAAACATCTCTTTATTAATATGAATAAAATGATAACATACACAACGTTTAAATAAACGTGCCTAGGGAACCAACACTAACAATATCCCACTTGCCTTAGGCCCAATCTCCTATATATCTAATACCCATAGACCTAACATGACCATCATGTTTAGCTTGTGGAAGTCCCTTTATTAGCGGGTCCGCTACGTTATCATCAGTTAGTACTCTGCATATATTTACGTCTCATCTGTCAATGATTTCTCGAATGTTGTGGAAACGCCTGAGTATGTGTTTGGATTTCTGATGTGCCCTTGGTTCCTTTTCTTGAGTAATAGAACCATTATTATTACAATAAAGGTCTATTGGATTAGCAGTAATAGGAACCACTTCAAGTTCACCAATGAACTTCTTAATCCAAACAGTTTCCTTTGCAGCATCCGATTCAGCAATATACTCAGCTTCAGTTGTAGAATCGGCAACTGTACTTTGCTTAGAACTCTTCCAGCTTACAGCTCCACCATTTAACATAAACACAAAACCCGATTGTGATCTACTATCATCTTTGTCGGTTTGGACGCTTGCATCCGTGTAACCATTTGCAACGAGATCATCTTCCATACCTCTATAGATTAAAAACAAATCTTTAGTCCTTCTCAAGTACTTAAGAATCGCTTTAACAGTCATCCAGTGACTCTCACCGGGGTCGGATTGATATCTACTCGTCATGCTCAAAGCATACGATACATCCGCCTAGTACATATCATGGCATACATGATGGATCCAATTTCCAAAGCATATGGAATCTCACGCTCATCATTTGTATTAGGACATTGAGTCTTGCTTAGAGAAACTCCATGTAACACTGGCAAGTGTCCTCTCTTAGAGTCTTCCATGCGGAATCTTCTAAGGACTTTGTCAATGTATGTACTTTTGCTTAAACCAATTAGCTTCTTTGATCTATCTCTATAGATCTTAATTCCAAAGATATATGCGGCTTCACCTATATCTTTCATTGCGAAACACTTTTCTAACCATGTCTTTACAGATTGAAGTGTAGGAATGTCGTTTCCAATAAGCAATATATCATCCACATATAAAATAAAATAGCACTATGCTCCCACTAATCTTTTTGTATACACAAGGTTCATCTTCATTCTTGATGAAGCCAAACTCTTTGACTGATTCATCAAATCGTAGATTCCAACTCCTTTAAGCTTGCTTCAATCCATAGATGGATTTCTGCAACTTGCATACTTTAGAATTTTGTGCAAAACCCTCGGGTTGTGTCATATAGATATCCTCCTGTAAGTTTCCATTAAGGAAAGCGGTTTTGACATCCATTTGCAATATCTCATAGTCATAATATGCGGCTATGGCAACCAAAATTCTTATAGACTTGATCATTGCTACGGGTGAAAAGGTTTCATCATAGTCAATACCATGAATCTGCCTATAACCTTTCGCTTCAAGCCTAGCTTTGTAAGTATGCACCTTCCCATCCATGTCAGTCTTCTTCTTGAAGACTCATTTGCATCCTATGGTTTTTATACCTTCAGGTGCATCAATCAAGTTCCAAACTTGATTATCATGCATGGATTGTAATTCGGATTCCATGGCTCCAAGCCACTTATCCGAATCAGGAGATGACATCGCCTCTTGGTAGGAAGTTGGTTCATCATTCTCAATGATCTCTACTTGATGCAGCGGAATACAACCTAGATCAACCACGACAGAAGATCTAGCACAGACGAAGGAATGAAACCTTCAAACAAGCCAACAATGGCTTCTAAGGTTAAAACCCACAAAGTTGCCAAAGCAAACAATGAAATCAATTAATCAAAAACATGTTCAATACAAAGTAGGAAAAGAGTATTTATACCCTAGCAACTAATAAAACAATAACCCTGAAATTGTTTTTAACAAAATACCAAAAATACCCTCAAAATAAATAATAAAAAAGAAATCTGCAAATTCAAAATCCCGTCTGATTTTAGCGGGCACGGTCGTGCTTCAAGGACGGCACGGTCGTGCCAACAATGTCGAGCCTCCCACCTTTTTCACCCAATTTTGGCACGGTCGAGTGTTGGAACTTGCACGGCCGTGCAAGGCTGGTCCGGGCGGGTCTGTTCTTGGATCCTTGCTGGCACTTCACACTTCCATCCTTGTTCTACATCATACACCCCTTCTTTAAAATGATCCTTCTCCGAATCATGTACCATAAAAGAACCACGCCGTCCGGGAGTAGGCAACTTGCACTTTTCACGGGAAGTCGTTTGTGTTGGATGTCTCGCAACAAGTACCGGTGGAACTCGAAAAGCATCCCTTCGCTTAGCTCTCCGTGTTGCAGCAGCTAAACCAATCGCCCGAGCAATACCTGAAATAAATTATTTTGCAGCACACAAGGAAATAATTCCTTTCCCTTTATCAACGCCAGGACCAACCCCTTTTTCTTTCAACAGGCATAAATGAATTTTGACCCCCTCCTTCACAAAACTAATAATATTAGTACGCCCATTGTGAGTAGAATCAACGTCATAATACTAAGGTCGCCCAAGCAATAACTGGCACACACTCATATCAACAACATCACAAATAGCCACATCCTTATAATTACCAATAGAAAAAGGAACGACACATTGTTTAGTTACCTTTATTTTACCGGTAGCATTAATCCATCCCACATGATATGGAGTTGGATGTTTCTTAACCTCCAGTTTTAATTTATCCACTGTCCACCTAGCAATTAAATTATCACAGCTCCCACTATCCACAATGACTTTTACCTTGTTATCCGCTATAAGCCCAATAGTGCGAAAAATACCATGTCTGTTAGGAGGTTCATCGACCGCTGGAGTTGTCAAAGTCACTTTATTACACACACGTGCCTCATGGTCACCCTCATCACTTTCCTCATTCGGGTCTACCCAAATTTCCTAAATGTCATCATCAGCCGCTTTTTCTGCTATATGAACTTGCCCCCGATTAGGACAATTATTAGATAAATGTCCAGTTTACCCACAACGAAAACATTTACCACCAAAATTCTTGGCATAAGGATTGGAATTTTTACGCCCAGTAGCAGGATTAGTACGCCTCCCCACCGGTTGAGTCGAAACAGTATCCTGCTTCACATTAGTGGATTTAGAGCCTGTGGACTGTTCGGTTTCAACTATTGGGGATAAGATCTTGAAGATTGTCCAATATTAACGGGTTGGTGGGACTTAAAAATAGGGCTAAGTTGGTTATCCTTAACAGTTTTGGCATGAGAGATGGCCCCATCAAGAGTTTAAACAGGATATAATTGAACTTGAGATCTAATACTAGGGCGAAGACCATTCACATACCTTTCAGTTTGTTGCCCTTATGATTCGCCCAAATCGTTACACTCAGACAGTGTATGAAAATTGTCCGTGTACTAATTGACAGTCCGATTGTCCTGCTTGCAATCAAGAAATTTCTGATAAATTAACTGCTCAAAATCTGTAGGCAAAAATCGTTGTTTCAGAGCCATCTTCATACGACCTCATGTGCGAACTGGTAATGCCTCCTCTGGTTGTTATTAAACTGCTCCCACCATGCAGATGCCCCACCGCGAAGCTTGTAAGCCACATACTTCACTTTCTTCTCGTCCGGAATATTCATCAAGGCAAATATTTTTCTACCTCTGAAAACCAATCTGTAAATTCCTCCATATCGAGCTCCCCCGTGAAAAAGGGTAGTGTAGATACCCCGGGGGACCACGGCTTGGCTAGAGCGGTGAATTATCCTAGGATGTCTAACTTGTTTTAGATTGTTTAGAGTCGCCACCTATGTTTTGAGGAACATAAGAAAAACCTATTGATAATAGCCTAAGTTTGATTACGAAAATAGAGATTCTTTATTTTAAGGTTCGGGGGTTAGATTACGAGATGGGAAGTACCGAAACACCCATCTCGCCCAACTAAAGTTGGTCTTGCTTGATCAAAATCTACATGAATGATAAACGTTCTTCTTCTTCTTCTTTAAATCGTAAAAGGGGTTTTAAAATAGAGTTTGGAATGTAGGAGATAACTCCTTAACCAACCTCAATGAGATGAGGTGATCATTAGAGTCATGTCCCAAAATGATTTGGGTGATTGCACTTTGATAAAACAAAAAGAAAGAGAAAAGAGATGAAGTCGAGAAGAGGAAGGAAATGGTTTTTACCAAGTCTTCGAGAGACTTCAAACACTTCTTGATGAATGCCTTGGAAATGCCTTGAAGGTAAGAAATTTGGCTTCTTTGTTGATAATGTAAGATTTTTGAGTAAAAGATCCAAGGTCCAAGGTCTAAGGTTTTTCGGTCCTTGAAAATGGATGTAAAGAGAGGTTTTATAGGTGAAAGAGAGGTTTTTTGTGCCAAAACTCAGTCACCAAGAAATCCTTCCCGGCAAAATCCTGTAAATTGAGCAAGGGAGAGAATCCTGGCCAGAAATCTGTAACTGACGCCCAGAGGCGCGCGCTTCCTGCTTTGGGGGCGGGAGGCGCGCGCGCCTGGCTCCTCTTGTCGGAGGCGCGCGACTCAGAGAAGGCAATTTTGACAGAATGGACTATAAAGTCAGCCCTGTTATTCAGTTTAGTTCCTGGACTTAACGAAGTCAGTCAGGAACTTAACGGAAGTGACAGAAACTAACGAGAAACACTTAAAATGGGGAGAAACACAAGATCAAATGTGCAATCGAGGTGAGCGGTCCAAGGCGGGTGTCTACAGAGCCCCTCGGCGACGTGGATTGCAAAGCAAAACGTGTCGACGAAAGTTAAAAACACCCGCCGAGGACATCGCCAAGAAAAAGCAAAGACTCGATGAAAGCAGGAATTTGAAATTGCGAGAGAGAGTGGTGCGCTCCCTGTGTGAGCGGCTTTTGTTGATAGAGGGGGTGGCATGATCCGTTAGGTGAACCTGCCGCTGAATATATTGAATGAGGCCGTTAGTGAACCTTTTGAGCGAGGCCGTTAGTGAACCTTTGGAGAGACCGTTAGTGAACCTTTGAGGAGGAATCCGTTATTGAAATTCTTTGATGAGGCCGTTGGTGAACCTTTGGAGAGGCCGTTAGTGAACCTTTCAAGAGGCCGTTAGTGAACCTTTGAGGGCGAATCCGTTAGTGAAATTCGTTGATGAGGCCGTTGGTGAACCTTTGGAGAAGCCGTCAGTGAACCTTTGAAGAGGCCGTTAGTGAACCTTTGAGGACGAATCCGTTAGTGAAATTCGTTGATGAGGCCGTTGGTGAACCTTTGAGGAGGCCGTTAGTGAACCTTTGGAGAGGCCGTTAGTGAACCTTTGAGGACGAATCCGTTGTTGATGAGGCCGTTGGTGAACCTTTGAGGAGGCCGTTAGTGAACCTTTGAGGACGAATCCGTTGTTGATGAGGCCGTTGGTGAACCTTTGAGGAGGCCGTTAGTGAACCTTTGGAGAGGCCGTTAGTGAACCTTTGAAGACGAATCCGTTAGTGAAATTCGTTGATGAGGCCGTTGGTGAACCTTTGGAGAGGCCGTTAGTGAACCTTTGAGGACGAATCCGTTAGTGAAATCCGTTGATGAGGCCGTTAGTGAACCTTTGAAGAGGCCATTAGTGAACCTTTGAGGAGGCCGTTAGTGAACCTTTAAAGAGGCCGTTAGTGAACCTTTGAGGAGGCCGTTGGTGAACCTTTAAGGACGAATCCGTTAGTGAAATCCGTTGATGAGGCCGTTAGTGAACCTTGAGGAGCCGTTAGTGAACCTTTGGAGAGGCCGTTAGTGAGCCTTTGAGGAGGCCGTTAGTGAACCTTTGGAGAGGCCGTTAGTGAACCTTTGAAGACGAATCCGTTAGTGAAATCCGTTGATGAGGCATTGCTTTGAAGTCTCGTGCCACTTGGAGTCACACTTGGCTTTCTTTTGAATTGTGGGGTGCGGGCACAGTTGACCGTGACCAGAAAAATATTCCTGCTGGGGATGAAATGTTGAGATTGACCCTTGAGGGGGGTATGTCACCCGTGACAAAACGTAGGGAGTTTGGAATCTGGAGGAGGACAGCCTACTTTTGAATGGGAGTTTCTATCCTACTTTCAATTTTTGACATGCCTTAAGGGCGGACCAGAAGAATGTGTGCCCAACTGGGTGTCCGAGGATAGGGGCTGTGCCTTGATTTAAGCTGGAGATCTCTGACAAGGCCTTTTCTTGAAGTGATTTAGACTTGGGAGGCGCGCGCTTTCCTCTGTAGGCTTAGGACGCGCGCGCATTTCAGACTGCTGGTGGGTGGCGCGCGCGTCTGGGAGGCGGAATTCCGAGCTTGACATTTGCTGGCCAAAAGAACCTCAACAGCTATAATATCATCTTCTGTTCGACCTTGATTCTCACAGCTCCTTTCTGCCATTCTTGAACATCATATTATTGCTTAACTTTGCTTGTGATCAACATTTTCCATGGCTTCCAATTCTTTTGCCCTTGATGCCAAGGTTGTTAGTGAGTATGAAAAGGACTTGGGCACTCTTGTGTATTCTTTCAAGACCCATCCCAAGAAGGCCTTCATTAAAGACTTCGGGTTCCGAATTCTTTTCACCTTGCGGACGTTGAAGCCGGATTGGGATTTGTTGAGAGCTGCCGCGGCTTTCTGGGATTGCGACAGCCATACCTTCAACTTTCAGCTAATGAAAGGTGCCGACTGTTGATGATTTCGGGCCATCTTGGCATGCCTTTGGCCGGTCAGATTGCCGTCCCCTAAGTATCACCGTGGTGCCATTGACTCTTGGGTTGAGTTACTGAAATCTCCCTGTTGAGGACGTGAGGAAGATGTTGCACGGTACTGTGATTGACATAACTGAGTTGCCGATGTT
>JAOWBW010003516.1:0-27736 GCA_026119855.1 Campanula takesimana | reverse complement strand
GATTTGCATTCTGGTGTAAGAACAAGAAGATCAAACTATGATGCACTTACCGCATTCATATCTCAAGTTGAACCAAGAAAGTTGATGAAGCACTCCAAGACTCAAGTTGGGTTGTTGCTATGCAAGAAGAGCTCAACCAATTTGAAAGATGCAAAGTTTGGACCTTAGTTCCAAGGCCACAAGATCAAGGAGTGATTGGTACAAAGTGGGTATTCCGAAACAAGATGGACGAGAATGGAAGCATCACAAGGAACAAAGCAAGGTTGGTTGCACAAGGATATAGACAAGAAGAAGGCATTGATTATGATGAAACATTTGCCCCCGTTGCAAGACTCGAGCTATAAGGATATTCTTAGCTTATGCCTCTTACAAAAGATTCAAGCTATTCAAATGGATGTGAAGAGTGCATTCCTCAACGGTGAACTTCAAGAAACAGTCTTTGTTGCTCAACCACCGGATTTGAAGACCCCAAATTTCCAAATCATGTCTACAAACTCCGTAAAGCTTTATATGGACTCAAACAAGCTCCACGAGCATGGTATGATACTCTATCTAAGTTTCTCCTTGAAAAGGGATTCAAGCGTGGTAAGATCGACACAACTTTATTCATTGCTAAATATAATGATCATACTTACTTGTTCAAATATATGTAGATGATATTATTTTTGGTTCTACTAATGAATTGTTGTGTAAGCGTTTGAGAAACTCATGAAAAAGAATTTGAGATGAGCATGATGGGAGAATTAACATTCTTCCTTGGGCTACAAATCAAACAATGTGCTGAAGGCATCTTCTCAACCAAGCAAAGTAACACAAGAGATCTTATCAAGAAATTTGGACTTGAAAATGCAAAGGCATACGACACTCCTATGGCTACTGGTACAAGCTAGATAAAGACTTGAAAGGTAAGAAGGTTGATCAAACCTTATATCGAGGTATGATTGGCTCTCTCCTATACTTAACTGCTAGTAGGCCAGATATCATGTTTAGTGTTTGCGTTTGTGCTCGTTATCAAGCTGATCCTCGAGAAGCACATCTTATTGCTGTTAAACGAATTATTCGATATCTATCTGGGACTATTACCTTGGACTTTGGTACTCCAAAGATTCAACTTTTGATCTTATAGGTTACTCAGATGCAGATTATGCAGCATGTTCCATCGACAGGAAAAGCACGAGTGGAACTTGTCATTTCCTTGGAAATCGGCTAGTTTCATGGGCAAGCAAGAAACAAGCCTCAGTCTCTGTATCTACCACAGAAGCTGAATATATAGCTGCTGAAGCTGCTGCTGCCAAGTGCTGTGGATGAAGCAACAATTGGTTGACTATGGAATCAAAGAAGAAAATTGTCCAATCTTTTGTGACAATACATCTACCATTGCTGTCTCCACAACCCTGTCATGCATTCCAAACCAAACACATTGATATCAAATACCACTTTCTCAAGGATCATGTGGAAAAAGGTAATATCCATCTAGAGTATGTGGGTACTGATGATCAAATTGCAGATATTCTCACCAAAGCTCTCGATTCCAAGAGATTTAGGTATCTAAGAGGAGAAATGGGTATGCTTGAACTCTAACTCAAACTTGTCCATAAGATTTCTTGTACTAATGTTTGTCAAAAGTTCAAAATCAAGATAGGTACATGGCAGACATATCACGGTCAAGCAAATATAATTGATTTCTCAATCCCTCATTTGACCGCACCTCCAGTTTGCCGCATCATTCAATGTTGCCGCTCACTTCACACTGCCGCATAAAGTCTTGTTACCTCATATAAAATTAAACATTCAAAGCAAGGTAAACACCTCACATCGACCGCTACATGTCACGGTCGATATCTCAAGTTACCGCACTCAAGCCCAGGTAAGTCTTCTAACTTAGTAATATTTTGAGATATTTTGACGATATCTACCTCAGGGCACAAAGGTAACTTTCTATTTTCCCTCGCTTGTATTTAATTTAAATCTTTTAGGGCATTAAATTTTTTGCATTTAATTTTTATTCCTTAAACTATTTATGAGCCGTCATTGGCTATTGATTTGACACCTAGTACCTTGCATTTAATTCGAATAGACAACCTAGGTCACCTCAGTACCTTTTGCAGAGTTAACCCTCCATCTTCCCATCATCTGACCTCTGCAAACCACCCTCCACCTAAACCGCTCCACCTTCTTATACTCCACCACTCTCTGCATTTTACTTTTTCAGAAAATCACCTCTCTCTAACCTCTCTCTAAAATCTCTCTAAAACCGTCATCCATCTTTCTCTCTTTGAAATTCTCTATAAATGACTTCCAAACACCAATCTAAGAAGTCTTCAAAATCGACTGAATCCAGAGACGAAATTCCTAGTTCTATTCCATCTCAACCCGCTCCTCCAGTCGTAGTTATGGTATGAACTTCTTGATCTCGTATTTTTTTTGGCGGACATTTCCCAAAAACTTTTCACATTCTCTAAGATTCATCTCATTATTGTTACTTATATGTATTAAAACTTTGGGTTGATTGTTTATTCATGGTTCTAGTTACTATTTCTGTAGATTTCATAAGATTTCATCCAAGTTTGTTGAATTCGATTGAGCCAAATGGATTTTTAAATTTTCGGTATTCCAATACTTTTCCCTTTCAATTTCTGAGTATAATGTTGTTTGTTCCTTGAAATTGATATGATTTTGTGCCTTTATTTACATTTCCGATTCTATCTATGACATTTTCGTTGAGTTTCAGTCATTCTGGGTATCTGGGTTTAGTTCGACCTATGGTGTTCTTGGTGTTCCTCTTAAGTGTTCTTCGTGTTCTTGACGAATTAACCTTTTTATCCTTGTTAATTTACTTGCTTCTGATATTTGTGTTTCTGCCCTATTCACATTTTGATCTCGTATTGGTCTAACACCTCAATGTTTGCGGTAATGTTATTATCATCTCTACCTACCGCAACCTTTTGTTACCGTGCTTCACTTGACCGCACCATCATTGCTTCACTCTTGTCAAGTGACCGCACGACCTACCTCGTTTTCTAAACTTTAAATTTTGCTTTTGTTTCAGGACTTAAACCATTTCATTCCTGGGATAGTCTTGACCATGAAGATCTCAAGAAGGATGCCATTGGCCGCATATCTTGGGTCGCATGCACAAATCTGGAATTCTCCCTCTCTTTACCTTTGCTCAAGAATTTCATCTCCCCGCTTTTGTTGACGAACTCTTCAGTTCGGCTGTTGAAATGGAAAGTCCAGAAGAGCCTGCCGCACATCCTAAATTCCTTAAAGCCACTGTTAGGAATCCAATTGGCCTTTGATGCTAGTGACATTGCCCATGCCGTGGGAATCAAGAAAATCAAGGACTTTGATACAATTTCACGGCAGGAGACCCTTAGTCTGGCTAAGAAACTAGCAGGCACGGCAGACATTCTCAAAATCCAGCGTAAGGACGTTGGTGAAATAATGTACCATATTGGCCATCTGGTAGATCATACCCTATTATGCAAGACTAGCAATCATGCCAATTTTAATCACACTCAATGGATGATCTCTGCTGCTATCTACCTTGGCAAGCGATTAGATTGGGGTCAAATCATGTATGACATCCTGCGAGCCAATATTCTCTCATATAAGGATGCGGCTGATGAAGGCGAGACCAAGTACCGCACGAACAGTAGGTTGATTTCCTACTTGATGAGTCACACAATCAGAATTAGGGAATTGTATGAGCAGAACAGGAATTATAAGGTTCCAATTCCTACCTCAAAAGACTTCTGCCGCAAATCTATGAAGACCAATTACTGTAGTAATTTTGGAGATGAGATGTACCGCTCCTATCTTCTGAGAGATCCAATTGAAGAATACATCCCTCCCAAATACTCTAAGAGAGGTCAAGCAAATCTTGGTGATAGAATGGTTAGTGATGTGGAGGCTGCCGAATTTGAACAAGACCGCAAGAATGCTGCCGCCATGAAGGCTCGTGAAAAGGGTAAGAATGTTGAACTCCCCTCTCCTCCAACTTCTGTTAAAGGCAAAGAGAAAGTTGGGGAACCGACAAGGAAGTCAAAACCAGTTTCCCAGGGCGTCAAGATTGCACCTACCGCACCTGTTCGCCCTGCCACGCCAAAACCTCCAAAATCTAAGGTCATTCCTACTGCACCTCCAATGTCTCCTTCCCCATCCCCTAAACCTCAACCAAAATCCAAAGTCTCTAAATCCCTCTCTTCTAAACCTGCCGCACCAAAACAACCCTATGTTGTCCCTCAATCTACCGTGCCTTCCCTCAAATCCAAACCTTCTATATCCCTCAAAACAGCACCAAGTAAGGGGGAGTCGTTTGACAAGAAAAGATCCCATACCCCTAGCCCTGTCAAAGTCTCCAAAAAGGCTAAGGTGGCTAAGCAACCTTCACCTGAGGTAATCTCCCCAACCCTTTCATCTGACGAAGACATAGTGGTTGCCCCTCCCAAAATTTCAAAGAATTTTGTTCTGGATGCCCAAGAGGCTGATATGGAAGAAGTTAGTGGCTCTGAGAATGAGGATGATGCTGCCTCAGAAGAGGATGAGCAGTCTGAGGATGCCACTGACCGTGAAACAGAGGAACAGGCTGTTGAGAAGCCTATCGATAAGGGATTGGTTGATGAAAGTTCTGAGGAAGAACATGAAGATTCTGCCGCAAGTGATAAGTCTGCCGCAGAAAAGGATATGGATGTTGAGCATGTTGAAGAAGATATTGCTCCTGAGAAGATGCGTTCCTTTGTTGTTGTTGAAGATGTTGATGATGATGAGCCAATATCACCAAGGGTTACTGTCTCTGAGCAACACGTTGAAGTTCCTCCTACCGTGCCTCCTGTCCCTACCGCACGCAGCTCCATCGACCGCACCACCTGCTCTTGAGCCAAATCAATCTATTCCTGAACTGCTTGCCGCAGTCAAGCTTCTTACTCAGATGCAGGCAGACACCCAATCTCAGGTTGAATCTTTAGTGTCTAGTATGGTGGCGCTTCGAGAGGAGGTTATTGAGCTGAAGACTGATCAAGCCGCATTGAAGCGAGATGTTGCCGCACTTCCCTCCGAGATGATTTCGACCATTAAGGGGGAGAGTGTTGTGATAACAAAGGCTGTCAAGGACATTATGCAAGGAACAACTAGCAGCTCTACCGCACCTCCTGCCGCAGATCCTGCTCTCACTTATGCCGCACTCAGAGAGGCCCTTCATAAGCAAACTAATTACATCAGTACCAGTGTTGTCAATGGTGTTGAAGGTGCGAGCAAAGAATTGTCGAAGGCTATGAATTCTGATAAACTTGAAGTCAAGGATGAGCTGGGCAAGGAGCTGAAGAAGTTGAAATCTTCTCTAAAGGAGGAAATAATGGTTCAAACAAATACCGCACTTCTTACGGTTGCTGAAAAGTTTACTCCCAAGATTACCGCGATGACTGAAGCAATGAAGGTTCAAACCAACCGTATCGAGATCAACAACGTCAGAATTGAAGGACAATCTACCAAGATTGACCTCCTATCCAACCGCATCAATACGGTAATGAACAGGCTAAATCGACAAGGCGTGATTCAAGCTGCGCAGGAAGCTTTTCAACCTCCTGAAGCAGGTCACGGCAATGTTCAAGCTCACGGTGAAGAGGAAGAAGAAGATGGAGTCGCTACTCCAGTCATGATTCCCGGATTGAATATCCCAGCTTACCGCTTTCCTCTTGCCGCAAAATTCATTGAAGACCTCATTGATGTTGACCGCATTTGATCTGACCACATGTGGTCATTAAATTTGATGTTTAAAACAATCTTACTTTTATGTTTTATTCTCGGTTTGTAACTTAAAACTATATTTCTCTTTTGAGATCCTTATACTCCTGCTGCCTTAATGATTATCATCTTGGAGTATGATTATTGTGTTTTTTGCATTTCTACTCCTTCTCTGATTATTTATCTTGAAATGCTTCAAATATTTCTATCTTCTAGGATTAGTAATTTGTTTTTCTTTTTAGGATGATAGAAATCTATGACATTGGCTTAGAGTGTGCATTGACTTGGGACATGATATTTAATAAAATATTTATTCTTGAAAACATGTTTTTACCAAGTACAATGAATTAGCCTTTGTTATAGTAGGTAATGGTCTCAATCAAATAGGGGGAGATTGTTGGGTATGCTTATTATAAACCACTCCTATTACCTTAATTTGATTGATCCCATAACCTTATTTTACTCTTTGTGGACTTTAGGATATATTGTAAGAAGTACTTGTACTTCATTTAGAATAAGTCCACTTTATAGTTGAATAGGCTTAGCAGATTAGGACTCAATTTTTTTTTAAGTCTGGAAAAATGAGGTAGGTCCATTGCCTACCGCATGTAACCTACCGCATGACCAAGGTGCCGCATTCTCTATGCTTGCCGCAGATAACCTTGCCGCATGGTTTCATTCTACCGCGTGAATCTCTACCGCATGGAACCTTGGTTGAAGAAACTCAAGTTTTGTTCAAACTTAACCATGGTCACATTTATGTCTTTACCTGGTTAGTTTTTTGAACGTTGCAAATTCAAATTTCAAATTTGAATACAACTGTCATCATAGTACAGTTGGACCACCATGACTCTGCAACAAAAGGACAACTCAGACTGAGCTCCAATTAGACTTCAACAGCTCATTGTCCTTCAACTTGGACCCCAAGTATTTCTAACGGCTAGTTTCTCCATCAAGGCTATAAATAGACCTTGAATTCTTCATTGAAAGATACGCTGAGATTCTAAGAGAGAAATTGCTGTTGAAATTCTTGGTGATTGAAGATCATACTCAAGATTTCCAGAATCCCTTGAATCTTCAAGCACTCAACCTTCAAGTCTTCAACAAATCTCCAGCAACCTTCAAGATCAAATCTCAAGCCTCTCAACACAAGATTCATTAGGCTCTAAATCATATAGATTTCAAAGAGTTCTTGATTCTTACACACACACTCACCCCGATTGATCAATCACATAGATTGAATCATTAGGGATACACTGGTCTAAGTCTAGGATTGTTCTTCATAGAAAATAGGAGTTAATTCAGTTCTTCATCTTTGTAATCTGTACTCAAGAGAATTAATACATCCTCCATTCAAAATCCAAGACTGACCATCTTGGTAAAGGACGTAGATCTTTTAACAGATCGAACCTTTCCAAATCATTGTGTCATTTACTTACTGCACTTTACCTTTCTGCAAATTTACTTATTGTTCATCTTGTTCATATTGCTCTTCACTTGTTCATATTAATTTTGTTTGTCTTTTAGTGTTTGATCTTTCAGATTTAAGAACAAGTGTGAATTGTGTTTGTTTGTCTACCTCATTGCCTAAGTTAAAATCTGTCTAACTTATCATTTGCCAAAAATCTCCAAGACACAAATTTTCAATCTTTCAACCTACCTCACCTTAACCTACCGCACTACTACCTACCGCATATACATCTACCGCACTACCTACCGCAAAAACTAACCTACCGCATTGAACTTATCAAAACCAACTCTTAACTTGTTTCAACGAAAACTTCCGCTGTGCATTTTATACTTGACCGTGTGGTTTTTATCTACCGCAAAACTCAAGTGTAAGCATAAAGGTTGAATTTTGAAAAAGGGTTGAAATTTTAAATAGGCTATTCACCCCCCCCTCTAGCCTCTTTTCATACCCTTGTTGTGTCTCTGGGACCAACACCTTGAATGAGGCCGTTAGTGAACCTTTGTAGAGGCCTTTGGTGAACCTTTGGAGAGGCCGTTAGTGAACCTTTGAAGAGGCCGTTAGTGAACCTGTGAAGAGGCTGTTAGTGAACCTTTGAGGACGAATCCGTTAGTGAAATCCGTTGATGAGGCCGTTAGTGAACCCTTGAATGAGGCCGTTAGTGAACCTTTGTAGAGGCCGTTGGTGAACCTTTGGAGAGGCCGTTGGTGAACCTTTGAAGAGGCCGTTAGTGAACCTTTAAAGAGGCCGTTAGTGAACCTTTATGGACGAATCCGTTAGTGAAATCCGTTGATGAGGCCGTTAGTGAACCCTTGAATGAGGCCGTTAGTGAACCTTTGTAGAGGCCGTTGGTGAACCTTTGGAGAGGCCGTTAGTGAACCTTTGAAGAGGCCGTTAGTGAACCTTTAAGGGGGCCGTTAGTGAATATTTGAGGACGAATCCGTTAGTGAAATCCGTTGATGAGGCCGTTAGTGAACCCTTGAATGAGGCCGTTAGTGAACCTTTGTAGAGGCCGTTGGTGAACTTTTGAGAGGCCGTTGGTGAACCTTTGTTGACGAATCCGTTAGTGAAATTCGTTGATGAAATATTGCTTTGAAGTCGCGTGCCACTTGGAGTCACACTTGACTTTTGACTCCTGTGGGTGTGGGTGCGTTGGCACCACTTGACCGCGAAGCCTAGAAGTTCCTGCTGGGGATGAAATGTTGAGATTGACTCTTGAGGGGGTATGGCACCCGTGACAGAACTTAGGGAGTTCGGAATCTGGAAGGACAGCCTACTTTTGAGTGGGAGTTTCTATCCTACTTTCAATCTTTGACATGCCTTAAGGGCGGACCAGAAGAAGGTGTGCCCAACTGGGTGTCGAGGACCGGGGCTGTGTCTTGATTTAGGCTGGAGATTTCTGACAAGGCCTTTTCTGAAGTGATCTAGACTTGGGAGGCGCGCGCTTTCCTCGGTAGGCTTGGGACGCGCGCGCATTTCAGACCGCTGGGTGGGTGGCGCGCGCGTCTGGGAGGCGGAATTCCGGGCTTGACATTTGCTGGCCAAAAGACCCCTCAACAGCTATAATATCAGCTTCTGTTCGACCACTTGATTCTCACAGCTCCTTTCTGCCATTTTTGAACATCATATTATTGCTCAACTTTGCTTGTGATCAACATTTTCCATGGCTTCCAATTCTTTTGTTCTTGATGCCAAGGTTGTTAGTGGGTATGAAAAGGACTTGGACACTTTTGTGTATTCTTTCAAGACCCATCCCAAGAAGGCCTTCATTAAAGACTTCGGGTTCCGAATTCTTGTCACTTTGCGGACGTTGAAACCGGATTGGGATTTGTTGAGAGCTGCCGCGGCTTTCTGGGATTGCGATAGCCATACCTTCAACTTTTTAGCTAATGAAATGGTGCCGACTGTTGATGATGTCGGGGCCATCCTTGGCATGCCTTTGGCCGGTCGGATTGCCGTCCCTAAATATCATCGTGGTGCCATTGACTCTTGGATTGAGTTACTGAATCTCCCTGTTGAGGACGTGAGGAAGATGTTGCACGGTACTGTGATTGACATAACTGAGTTGCCGATGTTCTTCAGTTTACACTCGGAGGATCCGGTGGTTCAATCTTTCAAGAGGAATGCATGGCCGCTTGTCTCTTTAGTGAAGTACTGTTTGTCACACCCTTCGGGACTGCGGATGCGCAGTTGGCTGAGATTATTTTGCAAGCCAAGGAGCAATAATTTAGTATAATCCCTCTTATTGTAGGGGAGACGTTGCACGGCCTTGATGAGTTACATAGGACGGACAAGATGTGTCGGGGAAGCCCTTTGCTCTTGACCATATGGCTCCGAGAACACTTCAAGATTTATTCCCCGGATGGTGATTTGTCTCCTTTTGCTGTTCATAGGAGGAAGCTGTTGATCCGGGATTTATCTGAAGATGGTTGGAAGAAATTCTTTGCCTCTCGGGTAACCGTCGATATTGAGTGGTGCCCTCCTTCTTGGGGTCTTCGTCCTTTTGTGGAATGGACTCTTGGTTTTCAGCACGTGGTTGTACCCGGCTTGAGAGATTCTTCATTTTACCAGCCAGAGCGGGTTCTGCGGCAGTTTGGTCGCCAACAGATAATTCTTTTCCGAGGGACGGAATGCTTCGTCCAGTTGCTTACATGGGTCCGGACTTCTCGAGTGAGCTTCAGTCGGCTTGGGGAGATGATCGCAACCGTTGGGCTTTTGCTCCTCTGCATCGGGGGAGTGTCTTCCTTCCCGAGAGCTACTTAGATTATTTGTTTGGCACCCTTTACCGTGGCATCACTTGGGTCGGTGTGCTTCGTGCCGAGTTGTTGGGAAAGGGTTTTGAGCCTAGCAGCGCTTTGAGATATAGGGAGGCTGCTGCTGATTCGAGTAACATTCTTGCTGACCCTTTCGGTACTCCTTTGGATGACTTTTATGCTAGGAGACGTACCGCAACACAGAAGGTTTCAGTGCGTATTAGTGCTCCTCCGTTATCCAAGAAGAAAAGGATTGAGAGACGATCGGGTGGTCCTTTGAAGGCTAAGAGAAAGTTGGACTTTTCTTAGTACCCTAAGAGATTGCAATTAAATTAGACCACTTTGTTTTAGGATTTAATGTTTTGATGTCTTTTGTTGCTCAATAAATCGTTGTAATGGCTTGAATAACTCATTGAATGAATAAAAATTGCATCTTGTTATTTGAAGTGAATTGGGTATTTTTGATATGTTTTAGACCGCACCGAAGGTTGCCTACGTTCCTCCAGTTGGGAGGCTCAGGTCTCCGTAGTTCAAACAAACAAAGACCATTTTTTTTTTGTGTCACCATGTTTTTTGCCTAGACCGCCCTTTCGGGTTTTCAATCTAGCGGGCTTCTTTTTTGCACGTGCTCTAATTTTTGCCTAGGCCGCCCTTGCGGGTTTTCAACCTAGCGAGCGATTTTTTTTTTTTTTTTTATGGTCTTTGTTTATTAAGCATAGAACCTCTTGAGCTTGTCGAGGTTGACCTCCTTTGGCAGCTGGTCACCATCTAAATCCACGAGTCGGACTGCACCGCCGCTTAGTATCTTTTTGACCACGTACGGACCGATCCATCGGGGTCCCCATTTCCCCAGGGGATTCATGGCATTAGGAGGATGTTGTCTTAAGACCAAATCTCCCACATTGATGTTTCGAGGCTTCACCTTTTTGTTGAAAGCTCTTGCCATCCTTTGCTGATACGCCCTTGTGCGTTCGAGTGCTCTTAGCCTTTTCTCGTCGAGTAAGGCTAGCTGTTCATATCGACTTTGCATCCAGTCGACCTCGTTGACTTGATTCTCGAGGAGGACCCGTAGAAATGGGACTTCAAGTTCGATTGGGAGTACGGCTTCAGAACCATAGACTAATGCATAAGGAGTTTCTCCTGTTGCTGACCGTATTGATGTGCGGTAGCCCCACAATGCTAATGGTAGCTTCTCGGGCCAATCCCTTCCTGTTGAGGCCATTTTCTTGACGATGGTCTCGATGGTCTTATTTGCTGCTTCAACCGCGCCATTTGCTTGGGGACGGTAAGGAGATGACTTGTGCTTGGTGATCTTGTATTCTACCAAAAGTGCATCCATTTCCTTCTCAAAGTGAGAGCCGTGTCGAAAATGATTTCATGAGGCACGCCGTATCGGCGCATGATATTAATCCTTACAAATTCGGCCACTTTCTTGGCGTTGAGGGTCCGATAGGCTTGTGCTTCGACCCACTTTGTGAAGTAGTCGACGGCCACTGGGACGAATGACTGCCCATTGCTTCCGGCAGGATGGACTTTACCGATGATGTCTATCCCCCAACAAGAGAAAGGCCAAGGTGTGACCATGTTGTAAGTTGCGAGGGTGGAGCATGTTGCAGATTAGCATGGAATTGGCACTTGGCACACCTTTTGACTTTCTCGATACAGTCTCGTTCCATAGTGCTCCAATAGTAACCAATGCGGAGTATCTTCTTGACTAGCATAAACCCATTCATGTGGGGTCCACACTCTCCTTCGTGCACTTCACACATTATCTCTTGAGCTTCGGCCTCATTGGCGCATAAGAGATTGATCCCGTCGTGGTGCCTTTTGTAGACTCGGTCCCCAATCAGTACGTACCGAGAGGCTAGCCTTTGCAGAGCCGCTTGAGACTTCTTATTGCTATTCTCGGGATAAGTGCCATCTTTGAGGAAATTCATGATATCCGAATACCACGAGAGTTTGTTTGAACCTCGTTGATCTCGATACTCATGCAGTACGCCGGACTGTTCCTTCGGGCAATTTTGAAAGGCTTCACCATTTTCCCTTTGGGCATTTCGACTAATGAAGCTATGGTGGCCAGTGCATCGGCGAAGCGATTTTTATCCCTTGGCAGGTAGTTGAAAGTGATCTCTTGGAATTGTTCAACCAATTCTTCAAGGTGCTGACCATACTGTTGGAGGGTCGGGTCTTGGATTCGCCATTTACCCGATTGCTGATTGATAAGAGAAAAGAGTCGCCGAATACTTCTAGTTCCGTGACGTTTCTTTCGAGAGCTGCTTCGAGCCCTGCTATGCATGCTTCGTACTCGGCAATGTTGTTGGTAGCTTCGAATTCCAGACGGATGGCAATGGGAGTGTAGATGTCTTTTGGATCGACAAGCAATACTCCTATACCAAAACCGTGTTTATTGGCGGCGCCATCGAAAAAAAGTTGCCACTTATTTTCCTCGGTTGCAGTACAAATTAAATGCTCGTCAGGGAACTGTACGTCTTCCCCCTTCACTTCGTCACACGGGAATTCGGCAAGCTGGTCACTGAACACTTTCCCCCTGACGGATTTTAGTGTGACGTAAGTGATATCATAGCCGGCGAGCATGAAGTACCATTTGGCTATTCTTGTTGACATGAAAGGCTTCTCGAAGATGTAGCGGAGCGGGTCCACCTTTGCTACTAGCTTGATCGAAAAGCTTCCATATAGTGTTTGAGCTTTTGAGTAACCCAAACCAATGCTGCACATGACTTCTCTAAGACAGAGTAGTTCTTTTCGCCTCCTTGGAATCGGCGACTGACAAAATAAATGGCATTCTCCTTTGTGGACTCTCGTTGCTCTTGTGCTAACATAGCCCCTAGGGCTTCATCATTGACAGTGAGATAGAGCAAAAGAGGCTTCTCCTTGTGCGGCGGAACTAGAACAGGAGGGCACGTCAAGTAATGCTTCACTTGGTCGAAGGCTTCTTGGCACGCGTCGGTCCATTCTAGAGCCACATTCTTCTTGAGTAGCTTGAAGATTGGCTCGCACATGGAAGTGAGTTGGTGCACAAACCGACTGATGTATTGCAGTCTGCCCATGAAACCTTTGATCTCTTTCTGCGTCTTTGGAGGAGGCATGTCAATGATTGCCTTGATTTTGGAGGGATCTACTTCAATTCCCCTTTCAGTGACCATATAACCAAGGACTTTGCCTCGGATAACCCGAACGTGCACTTTGCAGGGTTGAGCCTCATCTTGTGTTGACGAAGCCTTTCGAAGAACTTGCGGAGATCGATTAAATGTTGACCATCGGTCCCTTTGGAGTGAATGATCATGTCGTCCACATAGACCTCGATTTCTTTGTGAATCATATCGTGGAACAAGTCTGTCACGGCTCTTTGGTAGGAAGCCCCAGCGTTTCTTAACCCAAATGGCATGACTGTGTAGCAAAAGGTACCCCACGGTGTTGTGAAGGCTGTCTTATGTTGATCTTCCTCGGCCATGAGAATCTGATTGTACCCAGCGAACCCATCCACGAATGAGCGAACCTCGTAGGCAGCAGTGGAGTCGACCAGCATGTCGATGTTAGGGAGTGGAAAATCGTCTTTCGGGGAAGCTTTGTTCAAATCCCGGAAGTCCACACAAACTCGAACCTTGCCGTTTGCCTTTCTGACTGTCACGATGTTGGCTAACCATGTCGGATACTCGATAACCTTGATGAAACCCACACTGAGGAGCTTCTCGATCTCTTCTTTGACTTGCAGAGACCATTCTGGCTTGATCTTTCTGAGCTTCTGTTTTACTGGCTTGGCATCTTCTCTGATCGGAATTCTGTGCTCCGCTACCTTTCTGTCCAAACCCGGCATGTCTTTGTATGACCATGCGAACACATCCACGAACTCCCGTAGTAGTGCAGTCAATCTGTCTCTGTCGTCCCCCTTGAAGAAGCTTCCGATCTTATCTTATGCAATTCTTCGTCCCTCTGGACCATTTTCACCACGACTACGGACCTGTTGAGCAAGTTCATTTAAGTATGTTGTGTTTTCGTGGTCTATTTCATCATAATTTGAATCGTTATTAACTTGTTCATTAAGTTCATTATTAGTTAATTCATCATTTATGATATTTGCAATCTCAGGGTACTCAGAAATATCAAATTTTTCATTAGCAAAGAAAGGAAACACACGCTCGGCTATGGCCTCCATATCCTCTTGGGTGAGGGTATTAGAGACACTCTCGGACTCGAAAGTAAGTGTGAGCCGCTCTTCCTTTGTTGCTGTGCGGGGTATGCAACCCATTTCTTGGACTAAGAATTCCTCGGATACCACGGCCCTTTCGTAGAATACCAATTGTTGATCGGTCTCGGAGCTTGGCGGGATCTCACTGATAGTCTCATTCATGATGACGGTGTCATGGATGGCGTTGACTTGGCATTCATTCATTATGGCAAGCTCTTCGAACATGGAGGCTAAATCTGTCGGTTCTTCCCCCACGATGATTTCTGTCTCGGACTCTATAGTCACCTTCCTTCTATGGGAGTTGGTTCCCTTTCGGATTTCTGGATCTCACAATCGGAGAAGATTTCGAGACCGGGCTTTTTGACACCCTTATTGTTAACCCATGGCTCGGGAAAGATCATGTATGGAACGTCTTCCCCTTGGCGGACAAAATAGCCATTCAACGTCTTGCGGTAAGGCCTTAGATTAGGGACCTCATAACGACGGCCTTCTTTACGAGCTCGGGCCTTTTCATTCTTGATCGCTTGCTCTTGTTTCAAGTCTTCTCTGGAAGGCTCGTACCCCAAACCGAATGTGTTCTTGACAAATGGGACTTGCACAGGATGTAGGATTCCTTGTTGATATTTCCCTAGGCCTAAACCAGGGAAGTAGTCCATATTCCTCATCATGCGGAGGACTTTGTGATTGCTGGGGGTCCATGATCCGTTTCCCCCTTCTTTGTCAATGGCGTTGATTGAGACGCCGGAGAGAGTGGAGTCTGGTAAACCATGCTGAACTTGGTGGACGGGCTCACCTTTTCTGTGGATAGTGACGTTTTCGGCCATGACGGTCACTATTTCATCACCATTTCGGATCTTGACACATTGATGGAGAGTTGACGGGACGGCATTAGAACTGTGAATCCATGGTCGACCCAAAAGCAAGTTGAACGAGGCCGGGATGTCAAGCACTTGGAATGGAACGGACATGACCATGCTCCCAAACTCAATGTCTATTTCGATCATGCCCATGACTGTACGGGCGGTGCTGTCATAACCTCGGATTACTTGAGTAGAAGGCTTCAAATCGGAATCCTTAAGCCCCAGT
Source organism: Campanula takesimana (assembly GCA_026119855.1). NCBI lineage: Eukaryota > Viridiplantae > Streptophyta > Magnoliopsida > Asterales > Campanulaceae > Campanula > Campanula takesimana. The sequence goes on along the minus strand of JAOWBW010003516.1, from coordinate 12,480 downwards.
ATGCCCATGATTCTGCCAGGCATGAGGTTGAGTGCGGAACCACCGTCCACTAAGACTCTTGAGATGGGCCTCCCCCTTGCTCGTACCTTGAGGTAAATAGCCTCGTTGTGGTCGGAACCAAATGGTGGAAGGTCCATATCGGCAAAGGTGATGACGTTGCCAAAATGAATGTGACCGATCATTGCCGTGAGGTCCTCGGGAGTAGTATCGGGAGAAATTGATGTATCATCGAGATTGCGGATGACAAGATCTCGGTGTTTCTTTGAGGATGCGATGAGGTCCCAAATAGAGATGTTGGCTTGAGTTTTCTTGAGTTGGACAAGTAGAGGATCTTCGGGAGTGTCGCGAGCTTGCGGCCTTTGAGAAGAGGAGCTTGGTGCGGAAGTGGAAGGGTTGCTTGCTATGACTCGACCGGATCGAGTTAGCATGTTGACGTTCCCATCTTGCTTCTTTTTCCTATTCTCTAGTACTTCCCTCATTACCTCATCGTAAGTCACAACATAACAAGAATTGTCAAGTTTATTCATAACATTGGGGCCCCCATTCACAATTGGGATTGAATGGGTGGTCCCCTCGAGTTCTCCTATCTCTATTACATTGACATGTTCGCCATTAGTCACTACAAATTCTTTCTTGTCTATGAGATCTTGAATGACATTGCGGAGAACGAAGCATTCCTCGGTGGTGTGGCCACTATATTGGTGGTAGCCACAATATTTGTGGTGAGCATGATTGGGGTTGACCGTCTTGGGTTGGTACCCTTGTACGGGTGTGACTTGACCCTTTGCTTTGAGGACTTCGAAAGCTTCGGTTTGAGTCATGCCTTGGAGAGGCGTGTAGACACGGTCATTTCGAGACTTCTTCCCTTGGGGTGGAGGAACCTTTTTGTAATTCCCCTTATCGATAGTGACGGCGTTGACCGAGGCCTCTTTTGTGGAGTTGGAAGCGGCCTTGTAGCGGTAGCTAGGAGCACTTTTCTTGACTTCCTTGAGCACTCGTCCATTCGGACCCCCGCCTCATACATTTGGGAGAAATCCGCATAGCAAGCCCCACTTAGGTGGGTGCGGAGATCAATTTTGAGACATTTGAGAAAGATGTCCATTTGCTCCTTGGTATTTGGCCTTTCCACAATCTCGGAGAGTTTATCATTCCATCTCCTTGTGAAGTCGATGAAGGACTCGTGGTCTCGTTGAGTAGTGTTCTCTAGCTCTTTCCTTGTGGGCCGGTGAGTGGTGTTGCCTTGGTATTGGTTCTTGAAGGCAAGCATGGCGGAGTCCCAATCAAGACGGACAGTGAGCGGGAGAGTAGCATACCAATCTTTTGCCACCCCCTCGAGAGTGAGAGGAAAGCATTGAGCCATCACCTTGGGGGAGACCTTCTTCGGAACCATTGCCCAAATATAAGTCTCAATGTGAGCCATAGGACAAGAGTTGCCCTTGAATTTGCTTATGTCGGGCATCTTGAACTTATCAGGAAGAGCGGCCATAGTACTCATGAGGATGGATGATTGATAAAGGCTTGTGTCGGAGCCTTTCCCCATGTTGAGCCATTGAATTTTTGGTCGATGTAGGCCATGATAGAATCCACCATTTTGGGCTCATTGTTCTCGGAACTTGGCTCTCCCACTTTCTTGGTGCGGGTGTTGACATAAGGACTTTTGAACAAACCTTCGGTCCATTCGGATTCGTCATCGTCATTTTTGCTCTTCCCCTTGGCAAGATTAGTGAGCTTTTCTTTCATTAGCTCCATCTCGGCCTCGTGGGCCTCCCTTTGGCTGTCGAGGTGGGATTGCCAAATGTCGTCTTTGCTTTGTGCCTCCTTATTAAGGGTGGAGACTTGCTCTTGGAGGAGTTGGACCATGGTTGCGAGTTGCTCGAGAGTCATGGTATTGTTGGTGTTGGAGCCGCCGGCCATTGTTGATGTAGGAGCTGTTGGAGTGATCTCTTCACGGACTAACCGATTTGCCGAATCCCGGTAGACTCTGTAAGTACCAATTGAACCTATATTGCAGAAGAGGCCCTTGTCAGTCTTGAGTAACACTTGCGGTCCACGAAGAGGCTTAGAACACACAGTTGGGCACACGACTCGAACCACATAAGAAAAGACTCTTTTTTTTTTTTATAAGTCGGAGGGAATGGATCCCTTTTGGGGTTTCTAAGAAAATAATGGAATCGTCACACTAGTATATAGACCATCTCGCGGTCCCATATACTCATCGGATTCCATCGCGTTTGTGAATCCTACATGTATCGGGATTAAACTAAATTAATGTAGTAAAGCATACATGCGGGGACGGATTTTTATTTTCGTCCAAAATAACCACTTTTGGGGACGGATTTTTATTGCGTCCGTTTCAACAAGTTGGCATGTATGATTTGAAGACATTAGTTTAGGGAAATCTCGGTACATGGAAACCGACTTGAGTCACGGAGTGTTAGACCCTAACTAGAATTGTGTGGCTTGTGCTCGGCTTGAATATGAGGCTCAAAGGTCACCCCCGGCATGTAGTCATGAACTACGCCACGGGCTGAGGTTTACCGCTTCGAAAGAGCCAAGGTCGAGTGGAGCTTGAAACTTTCTAGGACGGGCCTCGACGGGTTTGGGGTTGGACTTGTGCGACTCGATAGTGAGCAATTCATAGGAATATGTGAATGTAGTGTGAGGTCTGACAGGTGACAAAATATTTTTTATATTTTTTTTTTCAAAAGAAATAAAAAAAACAAATAAGAACATAATTACAACTTTCGAATCACCCGTGTGACCGATAAAATAGAACATAAAATTAAAACAGTCCGAAGTTCAGAATAACCACTGATGCATTCAACTGTGCCCACACCCCCATCATACTGCTCTGTTCTGAGACCTGTTTCTGTTCTGGGAACCAACCCAGAAGCGTGCGCCCCTGAGTGTTGATACGAGACGCGCGCGCATGGCGCGATGCTATTGGGAGGCGCGCGCTTCTGGGCACACCTGTCAGATTGTCAGATTTTGGACTCAGGGGATTGCCCTGGTCCTATGTGCATATTGTAACCCCTGCAGAAATGATTAGTGGAGAATAGCAGAAGAAGAAGATGAAGAACATGAGGAAGCGGGCGATTCTGGTCCTTGATGCGGGATGCGCGCGCCTTAGGCTGAAGAGGCCAGAAGTGCGTGCCTCCCCCATCAGGAGTCAGAATGCCCAGAAAAGATGTAGATTTTGACCAGAATGCAAGTTTAACCCTCAAACGTCCCCAGCAGAGTCGCCACTGTAGATACGCCGGGGGAACCACGGCTTGGCTAGAGCGCGTGAATTATCCTAGGATGTCTAACTTGTTTTTAGAGTCGCCACCTATGTTTTGAGGAACATAAGAAAAACCTATTGATAATAGCCTAAGTTTGATTACGAAAACAGAGATTCTTTGTTTTGAGGTTCGGGGGTTAGATTACGAGATGGGAAGTACCGAAACACCCATCTCGCCCAACTAAAGTTGGTCTTGCTTGATCAAAATCTACATGAATGATAAACGTTCTTCTTCTTCTTCTTTAAATCATAAAAAGGGGTTTTAAAATAGAGTTTGGAATGTAGGAGATAACTCTTTAACCGACCTCAATGAGATGAGGTGATCATTAGAGTCATGCCCCAAAATGATTTGGGTGATTGCACTTTGATAAATCAAAAAGAAAGAGAAAAGAGATGAAGTTAAGAAGAGGAAAGAAATAACTTTACCTAGACTTCAAGAGACTTTAAACACTTCTTGATGAATTCTGGAGAAATCCTTTGGAAATGCTTTGTAAGTGTGGAATTTTAGTGTCTTATTGAGAGTGTACGATTGAGAGCCAAGGTCCTTGAAAATGGAGGTAAAGGGGGGCTTTTATAGGTGAAAGAGAGATGTTTTTGTTGCCAAAACTCAGTCACCAAGAAATCTTTCCCGGGCAAAATCCTGTAAATTGAGCAAGGGAGAGAATCCTGGCCAGAAATCTGTAACCGATGCCCAGAGGCGCGCGCTTCCTGCTTTGGGGGCGGGAGGCGCGCGCGTCTGGATCTTCCTGTCGGAGGCGCGCGACTCAGAGAAGGCAATTTTGACAGAATGGACTAGAAAGTCAGCCCTGTTATTCAGTTTAGTCCCTGGACTTAACGAAGTCAGTCAGGAACTTAACAGAAGTGACAGAAACTAACGAGAAACACTTAAAATGGGGAGAAACACCAGATCAAATGTGGCAATCGGGGTGAGCGGTCCAGGTGGGGTGTCTACAGAGCCCTCGGCGACGTGGATTGTAAAGCAAAAACGCGTCGACGAAAAGTTAAAAACACCCGCTGAGGGACATTCACAAGAAAAAGCAAAGACTCGATGAAAGCAGGAATTTGAAATGCGAGAGATAGTGGTGCGCTCCCTGTGCGAGCGGCTTTTTGTTGATAGAGGGGGCGGTCATGATCCGTTAGGTGAACCTGCCGGCTGAATATGTTGAATGAGGCCGTTAGTGAACTTTGAACGAGGCCGTTAGGTGAACCTTTGGAGAGTCCGTTAGTGAAACTTTGAAGAGGCCGTCGTAAACCTTTGAGGAGGCCGTTAGGAACCTTTGGAGACGAATCCGTTAGTGAAATCCGTTGATGAGGCCGTTAGTGAACCCTTGAATGTGAGGCCGTTAGTGAACCTTTGTAGAGGCCGTTGGTGAACCTTTGGTGAGGCCGTTAGTGAACCTTTGGAGAGGCCGTTAGTGAACCTTTGAAGAGGCCATTAATGACCTTTGAGGAGGCCGTTAGTGAACCTTTGAGGAGGCCGTTAGTGAACTTTGGAGAGGCCGTTAGTGAAACTTTGGAGAGGCCGTTGGTGAACCTTTGTTGACGAAATCCGTTAGTGAAATTCGTTGATGAGGCCGTTCGTGAACCCTTGAATGAGGCCGTTTAATGAACCTTTATAGACGAATCCGTTAGTGAAATTCGTTGATGAAATATTTCTTTGAACTCGCGTGCCACTTGGAGTCACACTTGACTTTTGACTTGTGGGGTGCGGGCACAGTTGACCGCGACCACAGAAGAATATTCTGCTGGGGATGAAATGTTGAGATTGATTCTTGAGGGGGGTATGGCACCCGTGACAGAACTTAGGGAGTTCGGAATCCGTGGGGAAACATTGATGCTATGCATGGATTCTTGCATGTGAGACTGCTTCTGAAACCTGCCTGATGATGGGAAGAGCTCGCTTTTGGACATCGTTGTGGGATGCGCGCGCCCTCGGGATGAGTATGTCGGCTGGGCGCGCGCTGCCTGGCACATAAGTTCAGCATATTTAAACAGACGGTTCACTGTTTTCGGCAAGTTTTCAAAATTTTGAAGAACCCTCCAAATTCCAAACCAAATTTTCGCGGAGAAAATCACCCCAAAACACTTTCTTGCTGCTCTAGGATCAATTCCGTCACAGAAACAATGTCGGATCGTCAACAATCTCCTCCGTTCGAGATGCCACAGGACGAGGAGCCCGAAATTGGGGTTGAAGCTATGGACCCGAGCTTGCTTACCTTCCGGCCTCATACCCACATTTCTCATTTCGTGACTTCGGGTTTGGTAAGAATGCCTCACCTTTCTTGTCGATTTTGGATTTCATGAAGTTCTGTTTTTTACCCGAAATATTGTTGCAGCCAGCTTTATTGATCATTCCTTGCATGTTGTTTGTTGCTGCTGATTTGTTGTAAGAAACATGTTAGGGCGCCCATTTTCATGTTCACACACTTGCTTGCCACATTGCCCTGCCATTGAAATCTTTGGGTCGAATTCATCCGTTTTCTAGCAGTCATGCTGATGAAATTTTCGTTGTTCCTTCTTTCCTTTCAGGAGTGGACCCATCTGACAGAGATTCGTGGTGGGCTCATGGGCCCATCTCTATATGGGGAGAGGTTGCCTGAGAATGTTCGGACCCGAGTTACAGGGGACTCATTTTGGTCTTTTGTCACCAACCTCCCAGCTTTGAAGAATGACCCCGATGTGGTCCAGGCATTGAGGGAAAGATGGTGGGACACCACCCATACCTTCCATTTACCCATGGGCGAGGTGACTATGACGCCTACCACGATTTCACAGCTTTGAGGGGTCTTGCCGTTCATAGGGATGCCTGTCCTTTTGGTTTGAGAGGGGCTGTTCGAACTTCGGACGAGTTACTGGATTTGGTTGACTGCCGGTTTGAGGTCAAGAATTCTCGAGTGACATGGGGGCGAATCCGCGGCCTATTTCGGCATCTTAATGGCTGAGGCTCGAGGTGTTACTGCTGATATCGGGTCGATGCCATGGCCGTTCTTTATTTGGTACCGGTTATCCCATACTCTGTTTGCCAACGGGGGATCTTCGGCCTCTTTGGCTCTGCTCGACTTGTTATGTGGATCTGGACCAGATCGGCCAGTATAACTGGGGCGGCACAGCGGGCCTTAGCTGCTTGTTATCACGGTATGGATTTGACAGCCGCTCGACTACTAGCTCGGTTACGGGCTTCAGCTTGCTGTGGGAGGTATACCACTTACTGTCCCTTTTATATCTCCTTGCCTTGGCTCATGGTCATAACATGCCTTTTTCGCTGACTGTCATTAACTTTGCTTCTGCCTCTGTCCACAGCTCTGGGCCTTTGCTATCCTAAATCTGAGGTGATTTCAGGATTGATAAGGAAGGCCAGCCTAGTATCGGACTGCGCACGTTGGGCGTACAAGAAGAGGAATGTGAAGACTGGTACGAACCCCATTAGTCTTACTTCGGCCGACGGCATTTGGACACTTGAGGTCTGAGTCTGTTGCCTTCTCTTTGTATCCATGGAGATCAGTTCAGCACTGGTTTGAGCATACTCTTATTCCTACCCGTTCTCGGTTTTGATGAGTTCGGGTGAGTGCATGGATCTGTATTGGGAGACAGAGTGTTCTGGCAGCATGGTTATCCAGGTGACAGACTTTTACACCCCCCTCGTCCTGCAGTTCTAGACGTTCCTCCTTCTGCCCTCGTAATTGGAGGTCACTTTCAGAGGCCGATCGCGCGGCATACATGGCAGGGATTGAATGCCGTCCCTCACATTCACTTGGATCAGGATTATGGCCTCTTCAGGGAGAACAACTTGATGCAAGGCTTCATGTTTGCTGATCCGAGGAGATCACAGGCTGCTCCTACGACTATCCGTCGGTTTTATACTACCGGTGCCGGGTATTGCTTTGATCCTCCTTTGGCTCCTCCCTACTACACTTATTCAAACTTCGGGGGTCTTTGAGGAGCAGAGGGAGATTGTTCCCGAGGACATGTCACCAGAGAGAGAGCCTCCTGCTCAGCTGCTGTGGTATGTTTTTCTGACCATCTTTGCATTCTCTATCATTTCCAGTCTTGTTTTTCTGTCCCTGATGCAATTTTCTTTTCTGCCCCCCGTTGTAAAACAGGTGACGGTAGCTGCTTATAGGAACTTAGGCAGACAAAACAAGGGGATAAGGAGGAGCTCGCAGTGCGTCAAGGAGAATGGAGCGTGCTAGGAGAGAGGGTGCTAGAGCAGTTGTCTAGGGAGATTGATATTGCTCTGACATGACTGAGATGCTGCTGGTGCTGTCTCTGGTGCTGCGAGAGGAGCTGCCCGAGGTGCTCGGGGCATGGGACGAGGCTGCAGGGATGCTGCATGCAATGGACATTGATGAGGCTGTCTCTTCGGCGAGGCAGTCGCTGAGCAGGAGTCTGAGCCGGGGAGGCAGCAGAGCAGGGGTGGGAGCCAGCCAGAGCAGAGGTGATGCGAGTTCGTCTCGGCGGGTGCAGAAGAGGAGCCAGCATGAGATCAGAGTTGATGAGTCTGAGTCTGAGGATGATTATGATGATGATGATGAGGATGATGATGATGATGAGGAGACCGAGAGCGGCAGCAGGGGTGAGCACAGTGCTGGTGATGATGTGCCCGAGCTGTTGTGCTGAGAGGATGAGGGATTGAAACACCTTTACTTTTGCCTGTAATAACATTTAACATGTATTACAATCCTAGTATCTTACTACTCAATTTATGTTTTATTAGCGACTCGATCTTAGATGTCGACCTTTACAAACAAATGTGTGCCCAAAGAATGCTTGTTGTTGATGCTTGAACTCCTGTTTCGCTGCTGGATTTGATTTTGCTGCAGGTTGGATACGTTGAAGTGCTTGGGTTCTGTTCTGAACTGACAAGGGCTATTTCTGTCTGAACTCCTGTCAAAGGCGCGCGCGCGTTGGGCCTTGCTTGTGGGAGGCGCGCGCGTTTGTGAAGCCTTGGTCGGAGGCTCGCGCTTTCTGGCCTGCTGAATTACAACCCCTTTCTTTTTCTGATCAGAATGTTCCAACAGCTATATTTTGAACCATTTTCGACCAGAATGGTCACACAGCATTCTTCTGCAAAACACTTTCTCCTCCTAAACCACAAAATTCTTGTCATAATGGCCCCAATGACTTTGTCTTTTGAAGTCAAGGTTTCCGTCTCCGAGGGTGAGAAGTCTGTTCCAACGGTGAACGCCGTTCCAGCTGTGGGGTCCGTCTCGATGGTGGAAGACGAGGGGGGTTTGCGTCCGAGCGTTTTTGATCGTTTGGGAAAGGCCCAATGACGATGTTGTTGACCCCGTGAGACCGGTTGGTTCATGTGCGGGACTAAGACCCGTCATTTTCCAAGAAGAAGAAAGGTAAGGGAAATTCCTCCCATGTGTGGAAGCGTCCCATGGTTGTCCCGCTAAGGCTCCGCTTGATAAGGGCAAAGGAAAGCCGTTGATGAAGATCCATCCCGTCCTAGCGTTTTCTCCCGTCTTGGCGGTCCCAAGAATGTTCCGTCCCCATTCAAGAAGACTAAAGGGCATAACAGAAGCAATGGGTTTCCAAAACAAGAAAGATTAGATTTTTCTTTGTACCCCAAGAGATTGCATTTAAATTAGACACACTTTGTTTTAGGATTTAATGTTTTGATGTCTTTTGTTGCTCAATAAATCCGTTGTAATGGCTTGAATAACTTATTGAATGAATTAAAAAATTTGCATCTTGTTATTTGAAGTGAATAATGGGTATTTTGATATGTTTTAGACCGCACCCGAAGGTTGCCTACGTTCCTCAGTTGGGAGGCTCAGGTCTCCGTAGTTTCAAACAAACAAAGACCATTTTTTTTTGTGCACCCTGTTTTTTGCCTAGACCGCCCTTTCGGGTTTTCAATCTAGCGGGCTTCTTTTTTTGCACGTGCTCTAATTTTTGCCTAGGCCGCCCTTGCGGGTTTTCAACCTAGCGAGCAATATTTTTTTTTTTTTTTTTTTTTTTTTTGTTTTTTTTTTTTTTTTTGTTCTTTTATGGTCTTTTGTTTATTAAGCATAGAACCTCTTGAGCTTGTCGAGGTTGACCTCCTTTGGCAGCTGGTCACCATCTAAATCCACGAATCGGACTGCACCGACCGCTTAGTATCTTTTTGACCACGTACGGACCGATCCATCGGGGTCCCCATTTCCCCAGGGGATTCATGGCATTAGGAGGATGCTGTCTTAAGACCAAATCTCCCACATTGATGTTTCGAGGCTTCACCTTTTTGTTGAAAGCTCTTGCCATCCTTTGCTGATACGCCCTGTGCGTTCGAGTGCTCTTAGCCTTTTCTTAGTGTGACGTAAGTGATATCATAGCCGGCGAGCATGAAATACCATTTGGCTATTCTTGTTGACATGAAAGGCTTCTCGAAGATGTAGCGGAGCGGGTCCACCTTTGCTACTAGCTTGATCGGGAAAAGCTTCCATATAGTGTTTGAGCTTTTGAGTAACCCAAACCAATGCTGCACATGACTTCTCTAAAACAGAGTAGTTCTTTTCGCCTCCTTGGAATCGGCGACTGACAAAATAAATGGCATTCTCCTTTGTGGACTCTCGTTGCCTGTGCTAACATAGCCCCTAGGGCTTCATCTTTTGACAGTGAGATAGAGCAAAAGAGGCTTCTCCTTGTGCGGCGGAACTAGAACAGGAGGGCACGTCAAGTAATGCTTCACTTGGTCGAAGGCTTCTTGGCACGCGTCGGTCCATTCTAGAGCCACATTCTTCTTGAGTAGCTTGAAGATTGGCTCGCACATGGAAGTGAGTTGGTGCACAAACCGACTGATGTATGCAGTCTGCCCACGAAACCTTGATCTCTTTCTGCGCGTCTTTGGAGGTAGCATGTCAATGATTGCCTTGATTTGGAGGGATCTACTTCAATTCCCCTTTCAGTGACCATATAACCAAGGACTTTGCCTCGGATAACACCGAACGTGCACTTTGCAGGGTTTGACCCTCATCTTGTGTGTGACGAAGCCTTTCGAAGAACTTGCGGAGATCGATTAAATGTTGACCATCGGTCCCTTTGGAGTGAATGATCATGTCGTCCACATAGACCTCGATTTATTTATGAATCATATCGTGGAACAAGTCTGTCACGGCTCTTTGGTAGAAGCCCCAGCGTTTCTTAACCCAAATGGCATGACTGTGTAGCAAAAGGTACCCACGGTGTTGTGAAGGCTGTCTTATGTTGATCTTCCTCGGCCATGAGAATCTGATTGTACCCAGCGAACCCATCCACGAATGAGCGAACCTCGTAGGCAGCAGTGGAGTCGACCAGCATGTCGATGTGTTAGGGAGTGGAAAATCGTCTTTCGGGGAAGCTTTTCAAAATCCCAGAAGTCCACACAAACTCGAACCTTTCCGTTGACTTTCTGACCGTCACGATGTTGGCTAAACATGTCGGATACTCGATAACCTTGATGAAACCCCACTGAGGAGCTTCTCGATCTCTTCTTTGACTTGCAGAGACCATTCTGGCTTGATCTTTCTGAGCTTCTGCTTTACTGGCTTGGCATCTTCTCTGATCGAAATTCTGTGCTCCGCCTACTTTTCTGTCCCAAACCCGGCATGTCTTTGTAGATCACCACATCGAACACACATCCACAAAATTCTCTGAGCAGTGCAGTCAGTCTGTCTCTGTCGTCCCCCTCGAAGAAGCTTCCGATCTTAGTTTCCCCTGGCTCTTCGTCGGTACCAGATTAACAACATGCAATTCTTCGTCAGCCTCTGGACCATTTCAACACGACTACGGACCTGTTGAGCAAGTTCATTTAAGTATGTTGTGTTTTCGTGGTCTATTTCATCATAATTTGAATCGTTATTAACTTGTTCATTAAGTTCATTATTAGTTACTTCGTCATTTATGATATTGCAATCTCAGGGTACTCAGAAATATCAAAATTTTTCATTAGCAAAGAAAGGAAACACACGCTCGGCTATGGCCTCCATATCCTCTTGGGTGAGGGTATTTGAGACACTCTCGGACTCGAAAGTAAGTGTGAGCCGCTCTTCCTTTGTTGCTGTGCGGGGTATGCAACCCATTTCTTGGACTAAGAATTCCTCGGATACCACGGGCCCTTTCGTAGAATACTAATTGTTGATCGGCTTGGAACTTGGCGGGATCTCACTGATAGTCTCATTCATGATGATGGTGTCATGGATGGCGTTGGACTTGCATTTATTCAGTAATGGAACGTCCCGGGTGGACAAATAGCCATTCAACGTCTTGCGGTAAGGCCTTAGATTAGGGACCTCATACGACGGCCTTCTTTACGAGCTTGGGCCTTTTCATTCTTGATCGCTTGCTCTTGTTTCAAGTCTTCTCTGGAAGGCTCGTACCCCAAACCGAATGTGTTCTTGACAAATGGGACTCACAACAGGATGTAGGATTCCTTGTTGATATTTTCCCTAGGCCTAAACCAGGGAAGTAGTCCATATTTCCTCATCATGCGGAGGACTTTGTGATTGCGGGGGTCCATGATCCGTTTCCCCCTTCTTTGTCATGGCGTTGATTGAGACGCCGGATAGAGAGTGGAGTCTGGTAAAACCATGCTGAACTTGGTGGACGGGCTCACCTTTTCTGTGGATAGTGACGTTTCGGCCATGACGGTCAACTATATCATCACCATTTCGGATCTTGACACTATTTATGGAGAGTTGACAGGGACGGCATTAGAACTGTGAATCCATGGTCGACCCAAAAGCAAGTTGAACGAGGCCGGGATGCCAAGCACTTGGAATGGAACGGACATGACCATGCTCCCAAATCAATGTTATTTCGATCATGCCCATGACTGTACGGCGGTGATGTCATAACCCCGGATTACTTGAGTAGAAGGCTTCAAATCGGAATCCTTAAGCCCCAGTATAGCCCATGATTCTGCAGGCATGAGGTTGAGGCCGGAACATCGTCCACTAAGACTCTGAGATGGGCCTCCCCCTTGCTCGTACCTTGAGGTAAATAGCCTCGTTGTGGTCGGAACCAAATGGTGGAAAGGTCCATATCGGCAAAGGTTGATGATGTTGCAAAAATGAATGCGACCGATCATTGCCCGTGAGGTCCTCGGGAGTAGTATCAGGAGAAATTGATGTATCATCGAGATTGCGGATGACAAGATCTCTGGTTTCTTTGAGGATGCGATGAGGTCCCAAATAGAGATGTGGCTTGAGTTTTCTTGAGTTGGATAAGTAGAGGAT
>JAOWBW010003515.1:0-27771 GCA_026119855.1 Campanula takesimana | reverse complement strand
GGAGAAAGAGGAGACATCTAAGATTTAATATGGTGAAAATGAGACCAAAGAGGCAGAACTTCTCGTTTCAGAAGGAGAGTCAATCAATTTGATCAACCATTGACGAGTAACCCTAATTGGATGAATTTGGTCAAGGAGATGCAGAAATTCAAGATTCAGTTTGTGTCCAAGGTCTTTTGCTCTTTTTGGCGTCTGTTATTTTGGCACAAATCTTTTAGTTTTTAAAAAGAAACAATTCGAGAATTTGTTCAATTGTCTGAAGTGAACTTCTAGATTCGTGGATTTATCGACATCAAGTTCGTAAAAAAACCAAACTTTTTCTCGATTGATAGGTACAAAATCAAAGTAATCCTAACCATTGATTAGAAAAGTGTAATATATGCAGGCGTCCGTTGGAGCGCATGGACTAGTTCATGAGCAGTTCCAGGTCCGTTTTAAACAAAGGAATAGACAATAGCTTAGTGCAATTCACCTTAATAATTCAAGTAATGTACAAACCGATCGAACTTCTCCTCACAAATTACGACAGACGCTAGTTTTTTTTTTTTTTTTTTTTTTTTTGGGTGGGGGTGGGGGGTGGGGGGGGGGGGGGGGGATAAATGAGGGAGTAGCATTTTTCTTAAATTTTGGTTAAACAAATGAAACACTTTTTGCAACAGGAATGAAAAAAGAGGGGATCCAAATGAAGAGAAAATTTAACAAGAATAATACGAGGGGCACAAAAAAGTCATAAAATTTTGCTCACTAAATTTTAGGTATAATGATTTTATTGGTGTTTTAATTAGAGTGTGGCGGGTCCATTATCGATGCAACCAATAAATATCGTCACCTCATGTTGTGAGCTTATTTTGTGCCCCTAGCATGCTCATTTAACAATCAGCTCTTTTAACCTCGACCCATCTTCCTGAAAAAGTTGCTTCAATATAAATAGCTGTGGGCCAATTTCATCATAATTTAACATTTTAATTCAACAAAAAATTTAGTCCAGGAGAACTAGCACAAGAAAATCCCATTGCCATGACGAATAAACCGAAATAAAGGGTGGACAACTTCTTCAGCAAGTGGATACTGAGACATCCGGATCCTCAATCAAACGTTCTGGAATCACTTGTAGAAATCAAAGTCCGTGTCGGGCTTTTTTACGTTGGTTCTGTAACCCTTCTCAAAGTCCTTGGGCAGTATGACATATCTGTTCTTGCGGACTGCATGCATTCCTGCTTCTTGACAAATAGCTGTAATCTGTATACACAACAATTCAACATTAAAGCATTATCTACTGCCTATAACAACTTTGCATTTTACATCTCTAACTAGAGGACAGTCAAGGGAAAAGATAAATACTTTATCCGGCCCAAAAAGGATATTCCCACTTTGGCATTAATAGTGAACATAATTTTGATTACCCTAATGAATTTCTATAATCTAAAGTATTTTTAGTGGTGCATCAATCACAATTTATAGAATTTCATTAGGATGATTAAACTTACCATAAACCTTTGGTTAAAGATCAATAAGTCAACCATAAAGTCAAAAGTGAGCCTATCTTCCTGGGAAGTAGTGAGATGACCTTAATGATGGTTATGAAGTAATATAAAAACTGAAAACGCGGAGAGAATGAAAACTTACCTCAGCAGCACTAATTTTATCTGGTCGAGAAACATAATCCTCCAAGTCAACCTCATCACTCAAATTCATTTTGGCAGTGCACACCTACACAAACCAAACCCGAGTCAACATGAACTAATGTTAAGAAGTCCCCCAAGAGTAAAGGAATTTCAAACCTCAACAGGTGTGTTCTTGAAAACATGATACCACAGGTATATAAAGAAGTAGAAATTATCAGTAATGGAAGTTAGCAAGTACTGACCTGAAAGACCAGCCTCTTTTGTCGTCTATCGGGCAAAGGAAACTCAATCTTACGGTCAAGTCTTCCGGACGGAGAAGTGCAGGGTCCAAAGTGTCAGCTCGATTGGTTGCCATTATAACCTTGACGTTCACTGTTTGGTCAAACCCGTCCATCTGCAGGAATCAGAATTTTCAAAGTTTTCGAATTAAGGTACTGAAAACAATAGCATAGCTGATAATGTACATCAAGGAAATTTAACAGAAACCACCTCGTCCATGTGCTCAGAACTCGGATAATACGCATAAAATCAACAAAAAGATGGGTTCTTATTCCCTTTGCCCTACATATTTACACTGAAATTTACCTGGTTTAAGAGTTCCATGAGGATTTCTTTGAACTTCTCTGTCAGCACCAGTCTGAGCATCAAACCTAGCAGTAGCGATTGCATCTACTTCATCAATAAATATAATTGCGGGGGCATTTTCTTTGGCTAAGCGGAAAACGTCACGAACCATACGTGGGCCCTACACAAGCCATCAACAATATAATTAAGGCGAGATAGCCCAAAAAAACTGAAAATTATAGGAAAGCTTTGGAATAACCACCAGACTAAATTTTACTATCAGCTGACTCAAGTGCACAAGAAACTTTGGAGTAGAAGATAAATTTTCAAATGAAGGGTGAAGAAAGGACTTCATTTCCATCTCAAACAGGAGGAAATGACGTAAATAACCAGGAAGAAAAACAGTAGGCAAACACCGTCTATTCCAGTGTCCGAGCAGAGACTAAAAGTGTGAAATTATTCCTTAAAATGATTGATGAATAAAGTAGCAGCTAAACCAAATGTCTTAAAACTAGTTATAATCTATTAGGTAATTTCTCATTAACAAAAAAAGTGAAAAACATTGACAGTCATATATTAGAGGGAAATAGTTATCGTAAATCCTCCAACGTACCTCACCCAAATATTTCTGAACGAATTCTGAGCCAACTACTCTGATAAAGGCAGCAGTGGTATGATTTGCAACAGCTTTGGCAAGCATGGTTTTACCAGTACCTGGAGGACCGTAAAGCAAAACTCCACGTGGAGGATCAATACCTATCTGCTTGTACAATTCATGATGCGTCAAAGGCAATTCAACGGCCTCACGTATTTCCTGTTTTTGGATGTCACAACCTCCAATGTCCTGAGAAAACAAGGAGTAAAAGAAGATTATCTTTCTAAAAAACAATGGTAAGTACATCACTGAGTGGAAGTGACTAAAACAAAATTTTGGAAGATATGGACCACCAAAATCCATTGAACACCCAAAAACAAGTTGGTTAAGCATATCATCATCTTTACAAAATTACACAGCAGTAGTAAACTGGTATTATCGTACTATAGCTTTTAAACATAGTATCCTGAGAAGGAAAAAAAAAAAAACTCTAGCCAAATGAACTCTTGTTCATTAAGAATCAGCAGACGACAATATTGGAATAAACTAGTTTTCTTATTCAATAGTAGAATTATATCAGGATAATATCTGGGATGGTCTTAAGCTACTTAGATGGACGGTTCTTAACTCAAAACAGGCCTTTGCAGGTTACATGGACACGGCAAGGCATTTAAGATAAGTAGAGGAATCGGGAAGCTCATTTGGACTTTTATTGTCGCACAGCTTGTGAATTATGGATTAGGTCTTGCCCAGTTTTATAAAATATAACCTCGACCATAGTTACCAGGAACGTGGGACGTGTCGGGACGCGGGACGGGAACGGGAACGAGGAACGTGACTTTTAAAATTTTGGGTACGTTGGGGGTAGGATTAATTGGTACGCCCGTTGGGAACGCGGTACGCTTTTATTGGGAACGCCACTACATTTATACACATATTGTATACTATGTTAAGATTTTTGTTATTTACCCCCATAAAGCCTTTAAACACACCCATCTTGTTCTATAAAAGTTTTGTACAATGAATATGAAAGTGTTGTACAATACTGGGTGTATTTAAATTTTACAGATTTTGAGTGAAAATAGCGAATTTAATAAAAGTCAAGCAATCCCAACTAAATTGACTTTCATATATCGGCTAATCCCCACAAATCGACTTTCAGTCTATTTGATTCCATCAAATCTTTCTTCCACCATGAGTCCAAATTCACCCCACTTCTCCAATCCTTATCAGTTCTGATTCTGCTCCTAATTAATCTCTTCTCTACCTAATTAATCTCTTCTCTACGACACAATCGACAACAATCGAAGGGTACGGCAATTAAAAGTCAGATTCTACCCTTTTTGTTTTAATTTCTGGAACGATCTTTTTGTCGAATTGGGTCGCGTTCCCTTGCGAACTGGGACGCAAACGTACCGCGTTCCGGGACGTGGGACGAGGGGGGAAGGTGCGTTCCTGGTAACTATGCTCTCGACATTTGCTACTCAACTATGCTCATCTAGTTAGTATGCTTTTCTTGGTTGTCAATGTTTGCTATGTAAAGTTGAGAGTGTAAGGAACATCACGATAATTTTCATTTCACCTTAACATGTAAACATCTCTCCAGACGCACTTTCCGAATTTCACCCTCCCTTAGCTATTTCTATGACTAACATCACTCTTACCTCATCTCTACGACAACTCTGCCTATAATAATTAATCACGAGGGCTTACTTTGTGCACCTCGATCAAAATTAATTGCCATACCCCCAAGTTAAAAATAAATTGCACTGCAAACACCCACTAACTCCACTAACAGCACAATACCTTAACTTTATATCTTTTACCTCTTTTAAAATTATCATAAATTAGAAAACAATAATTAAAAAAAGCACATGCGTTTGCCTATGCATATAATACTAGTTGATTTAAAAATGGATCTTTAATATCGAAATTGTCCATTGTGGATATCTTTCAACTATCTAACCTTACTTATCCGCACTGCACATCTATGTTGTTTCTAAAATCTAAATACTAACGCATTTCATGCACCTTAAACTTATCCCATAATCTTGTCCATTCTAGCCTTGAACTTCCTTACCTTCCTTCGCAGACAGTTCAGAAAACGGTAAAAACACCAAATAACCAACAGAAAGAAGTCTTTTAAGTAAAAACAAAAGGAAAGAGTGAGAAGAAACTTGACCAAAAAATTTCATTTCTCACGATGGCCACTCCAGTTATAAGCATCTTTAATTCGAACAGGAAAAGATCCCCTCTTCATACTATCAAACTCAATCCTTCAACTTCCAAACGAGAAAAGAAGCATTCATGATTGATCTCTTTCTTTCTCCTTGCTTCCTTACCCCAAGTCTGCAATCGGTTACGACTCCCAATATTACTTTTAACTTATCACATCAATTTCTGACGCAGGCAGCAGATTTCTAAAACTTATGCACCATGGCTCTATCCAACCCAAGCAAATATGAAAACAAGGAAATGGCACTTGGCTGTACGCGGAACTTGTGTCAAGAATAAGATTGCGTAAGCGATAAAGACCAGTGGGAAATTTACGGATGACGGGCTCTCTGTCTGCTCTTAGGAGAGTGCTCCTGGTCAAGATGGTACTAAGGTAGATACATTAGTTCCTCCTGCGTCCATTTTAGCTTCTCTACATAACTTACTCATTAGCATAACTATCTAGAACAAATCCCCAACCAGGCTAATGACATTTTCAGGCTCATTCACTTAAAATACACTAGTCCAATGTAACATCATTCGTAGGCTAAAATTGAACCTGCATACCCGACCCATAAGATGAAAAAGAGTCGAGAATCCATAATTCTACATCCTTGACAATTAAAACATTTAACATTGGTTCATAATAAGCTCCAAGTTTTCTTCATTCATTGTCATGTCCATTAAATATGCATCACCTTCCTGTAAAGTACTGTTGCACTTGTGAATATATACTCAATGAAGGTGTATCACCGGAAGGTTCAATAAAGATGTCTAGTCTTTTGCCCACAAGCCTTCACCAAATAGGAGAACGAAATCTTAAATCTTTTAAAATCCTAATTTCCAAATCCTAAAACCAGTTATCCCAATTCAAATTTTTTTCAGACCCTAAAAGTTAATCTAAAACTAGGCACCCTGATGCAGTTTGTCAACCCTAAATTTCGGATGCCTTTTAAATCCGAACTGCATATCTAGCAAAATTCAGTACATCAAATTAGAACATCGTTCATAGAAGTAACACTAATTATATGCTCAAGTTTGATTTATGACCCAAGCTTTACTCTCTCTAAGTTCGTAAATTCTTAGTATTCTACGAATCCAGTCACAGGTCTCTTGCAATGTCAATTCATATGGTTAAAGATAGTTTCATCAAACCATAGATTGGAACAACCCCCCCCCCCCTATTCAATGCATCACCTTCCTGTAAAGTACTGTTGCGCTTGTGAATGAATATATACTCAATGAAGGTGCATCGCCGGAAGGTTCAATGAAGATGTCTAGTCTTTTGCCCACAAGCCTTCACCAATAGGAGACCAAATCTTAAATCTTTTAAAATCCTAATTTACAAATCCTAAACCAGTTATCCAATTCAAATTTTTTTCAGACCCTAAAAGTTAATCTAAAACTAGCTACCCTGATGCAGTTTGACACCCTAAATTTCGGACGCCTTTTATATCCGAACTGCATATCTAGCAAAATTCATTACATCAAATTAGAACATCATTCATTGAAGTAACACTAATTATATGCTCAAGTTTGATTTATGACCAAGCTTTACTCTTTATACGTTCGTAAATTCTTAGTTTTCTACTAATAGAGTCACAGGTCTCTGCAATATTAAAAGCGCAATTCATATGGTTAAAGATAGTTTCATCAAACCCTAGATTGGAGCAACTCCCCCTATTCAATTTCACATTCATCAAACCCTAGATAGGAGCAACTCCCCTATTCAATTTCACAAAAACCCTATCTGAAAACTTACATTGTATGTAACATCTGGCTTCTCCGACTGGCTCAGCACGAAATACTGGAATCAGCCTCCGGCGGCAACACATCAACAAGGGCATTCGAGTGCCTGTGCAAAGCCACCGAGGCCGACGGCTTCAACAGCTCCCGATTAATCGTACTCAGAATCCGCACATAGTAATTCGAACCGGTCGTCGACCCGACAATACCGTTGTTCGAGTCAATCATCTCCATAAACTGGCCGATTACTAGTGGGACCGATTGGATCCGTTTAACCTCTTCCTGGGCTCGTAGCAGCTCTCGCTTGAGGTTCTTCTGCTCATCTTTTACATACTCTTCCTGGATTTCGATGAACTCGAGCTGGCGTTCAAGGGATTTCAGGCGGCTGTAGAAGTCTTCTTCGTCGGTGGCGGATGTGTCGGGGATGTGGATACCGGATCGGGTTGCCGGGAGTTCCGGTGTGGGTTTTGGATCGAGTACCATTGCTGCCGCCATTGTTGCCGGGGTATTTTTCGCCGGCGGTTGCTATTCTTTTGTGAATTTAGGGGGGGGGGGGGGGGAGGGAGAGAGAGAGAGAGAAAGAGGTGTAGGAGTAGAGAACAAGAAAAGTATGGCAGGGGTTTCCGATTTACATCAGGGAAAACGAACATATACTTATGATACGCTGTCGTTCGCACTGATATACCTACTCACGTCATTTGGAATGTACAAAACCTAAGGGTAAGGGTGTTGTTATACACACCCGTAAAACATATGAATACACTCGTAACAATGCATTACAGTGTTGTAATATCTAAAATTTCAAGTATTACGGGTGTATTCATAAGTTTTTATGGGTGTGTATAACAACACCCAAAACCTAATGGTCTATGGACCTTTTTCTTCTTCTTAAAATCTGGTTTATGGTGTAATTTTTAAATCTGGTTTATGGAGTAAAATTTAGAAGACCAATTAACTTAAAGAGTTTACCAAGTCATTAGGAAAAACGTATTTTACAAAAACGGCGCGATGTGCTGGAAAAAACTTCAAATAACAATTTGAGGGTCTAAACGACGTCTGTGGCGATTTTAAACGTGGAATCAGGGCGCGAAGCACGATGACTTATGTTTCTCTTCATATTTCCTTTCAAAAACACCAATCTGGATATCACTTTCAAATGTTCTGGCTATCAGTCTCAAATCTTCTTTTAATCTTTAAAGGTTCTTTCAAAATGTTTTCTGGCTATCAAAACACCACAACTGACTATCAAAAACACTATAACTGACGCTAAAAAATACACTCTTACTTGCATTAAAAAAAAAACATTTTTTCTCACTTGCAAAATGAAAAAACACTATCCAGAAAGCCTTTATTTATTTCTATACAAAACCTCTTAAGCTTAATACCCAGAAGGTTTTGTTGGCCACGACTTGTTCAAATATCATTAAAATTATATATCCAAAAGGCTTTATTATTGATGTCCAAAATCTTTTGAGGTCGACATCCATAATTTTTCTTGGCTAAGACTTTCATAAAATGTGCTTAAAAAACTCATATCCAGAACAATTTGAGGTTGATATCTAGAAGGTTTGTTGGTCATGGCCTTCTTCAAATGTGCTTCAAAAAAACATATCCAGAATGCTTTATATTGATATCCAGAATTGTTTGAGAAGTTCCAATTATTTACAAAAATGCCACCGCATGTTTTTTTTAAAGAAGTTCCGCATATTTACAAAAATGCCACAGTGTTTTTTTAAAAACACGTTTTTCCCGAGTGTCTTGTAAAACGTGTTTTACCCAAGATTTTGGCTTAACTTAAGGGTTAATGACAATTTAGACCCTAGAGTGATATAACACCCTTCCAAACGAACCCTAATATTTTTTTTCGTTATATCAAACCTTGATGTGAAAAATACTCGCCAATTATGACCTTTCCGACGGAAATCGTTAACAACTCAGTTAAAAAGCATGTGCCATGCACATGACTAACAGAACTGGTTAGTTTGAATAGTCAATATGTTTAAAGAGATTAAAATGACACATTTTAAAAATGAGGGGAGGATGAACAAAAAAATGAATAATCTATCCCTTCATCTGCCCCTAACCTATGCTCCCAGACTCCACCCCTAACCCGTCCTCCATATTTTTCGGCCCCTAACCTTTCCTCCATATTTTCCGGCACCTGCAACCACCATGACCACCACTTAGCTGCTACGATAATCACCCAATCTTTATCAATTTTCATTAAATCAAAAAGGGGCTAAAAGATTACTATCTCAACCATAACCATAACCATAACCTTTAGATTTGGGGATGAAAAACCACACACATATCAAACCCAATTCTGGCCTAAATAGCGTAAGCTAATATTTTTTCGGCACCTGCAACCACCAAATGAAAGATCAAAGCCAAGAAATCAAACCCTCTTACTGAGGTTGTGAACCATTGTCGGAGAAGAGAGATAAACGTGGTAGAAGATTGAAGTATTTAAATTTCATTTTCAACAAATAAATAATTTTAACATCTAGGAAGAGGGGTATTCTCTGTGGTTGAGGTTTCTACTCCATATTTTTCGGCGAAAAATTGTTTCCTTTCACCGATATCTCCGCGGATGAGATAGGAAATAGTTCCCATGCCGGCGACCTCTCTATTTTCTCTCTTTAATAATTCTAACTCAACCATTTACCTTGATTCAATTTGTTTTCCGTTCATTATTTTTCTTTAGATTTAGATTAAGATATGGAATCGTTAAGTAGGGGAAACGAGTCCTCGATGACTTAAATTAGTCGGAGTTTGACATGTCAGAGATGACAAAATTGCAAGATGATTTGAACTCTGAATACGGCAAACTCGTAGACGAAATCATGCCTCTCCGTCGGCAGCATCTCCAACTCGTTTTGATAATACCAGTGAAATCGATTTGTTGTCGAACTTGGTAGAATTCAACAATGAATTTTGGGGATTGGGTGACCAGTAAAAGAGTTATGAATGTCTTGAATTTCTAAATTATTGAGTAGCGGTAAACTGTTGGTCCCAGAGGGGCAACAAGGGTATGAAAAATGCTAGAGGGGGGGTGAATAGCGTTTTAAAATTCTTTTCAAACCCTTTTTGCAAATCAATGGCTTATGCGCACAGTTCTCAAATAAGCTAAGTATAGCGCGCAGAGAGAGTGTGAAATGCACAGCGGAAATTTAAAGCAACACTGCGCAGGGTATACTGCGCATGGTTAAAAACGCACGCGCTAAGGTTTGGCTAAACTGTTGGATAAAATCGGATTCTAAGGCAATAGGCAATAACAAACACAGCAGTAATAGCAGCAATCTGGTAAGATCAAACAAAGCAGTAATTCAGAAATAACTAAGCAGGAAGTAAATAGCAGAAATAATGAACAAGCTATTTGGAGAGGTTCGATCGATGAAAGATCTACGTCCTCTACCAAGATGGTTAGTCTTGGATTTTCTAATGAGATATATATTGATATGAGAAGCTTTTACAAGATTACAACGAATCAAAACTCAAATCAAAATCTAATCAATGAAGAGCAAATCCTAGACTAAACCGGTGTTTCTCAAGAAGTAAGATCTATATGATCGAAGCTTCAAGAGGTGTGTGTGGCAGAAATTCTGGGCTCTATGAATCTAAGAGATGAAGAGCACGAAGAATTCTGGTGATATAAGGCTTAGGATCTGGGCAGGAGTTTGAAGGTATGAAGGTTTGAAGGTTGTTCTTGAATCTGGGAATAGTAAGCAGCAAACTTCAGAACTTCAGGAATACTTGTGAGCACAAAACTCTAGCAACTTGGAAATGAAGATGAGCAGGCTATTTATAGCAGAGAGCTTTAAAACTAGCCGTTGGTGCTCTGAGCAAGGACGATGAGCTGGCACAATAGGATTGGTGCGCAGGTGTCCTTTATAGCGTTGGAGCTCTGACCAAGGTTGATGACCTGGCACAATGTGATTGGTGCGCAGGTATCTTTGAGCCGTTGGAGACTGAGCATGGAGACCAAATTCAAACGCTTCATCTGGAGGGTTGACAGCTGTATCCATTTGAAATATTATGTTTGAGCGCATCTCCACCGTTGGCTATGCTGAGTGTGCAGGATTTGTCGTTTATGCACAACTAAGCGTACATCTTATGAGCGCTTTCCAAGTTAGGTGATCAGAATGCATTGAAAACTGTGCAAGGTTGAATGCTGCGCAGAGGAGACCTGCGCAGTGATGTCCTGCACAGAGAGTCTTGCGCAGTAACCACAGTCTTGGTTAGATCCTCATTCCTTCTTCGCTCCAAGTCCTATATTCTAAGCCTATACTATAAAATGGACTATGCTAAAAAATGAAGTTATAAAACTTCTTACATAGGGTTCTAAAGTCCATAAATACTCTTAGGTGATGGTATCAAGCATTTCTAACATAAATAGGAGGGTTAAGAAGTAAGCATACCCAACAATCTCCCCCTAAAGGATTGATGCCATTACCTACTATAACAAAGGCAATTCAGTGTACTTGATAATAGCATGTCCATAAGAATGAAAATGGTCAATCATGCCTCAAGTCAATGCACACACTAGCCAATGCTATAGATTTCTAGTCTATCCAAAAGATATAACTTACAATATGGGAAAGACAGAAATAACTTGCAGCGCATACAAATAATGTGAATTTTAGTTTGAGTATGCGTTTAAACTGAATGTTTAAACATCATGCGTAGAAAATATGAGCAGATAATAATATGCGCATGACGTGAAATAAAGCATTCATTGTTCCACAAACGAAAAGTTTGAATTGAACAAGGTTTTGAAACTAATGATGCGATTTTCTCATTAAAACTTGAAATGATAAAAGTTGGAGATTACAAGTTTGAAAGAGAAAAACAAAAAATTGCGCATAAAAAGAAATACCTTGCGCAAAAACAAAAAATACAAGAAACTAATTGATATTAATGCGATGCAGGGCTTCACGCAGCTCGTTCTGCAGGCTGTTGAACTTGTTCATAAGTTCAATCTTCAGCGCTTGAAACCTTTCCCTGAACGCAACACTTTCTTCAACATATGTAACAATTCCTCTGCGCATATCTCTGTTGTCGTCCTGCAGCTCTTGGAAGTTATTTTTATACTGCAATTGATGAGCAGTCATTTGGTTGAAGTAGGATTGCTCCGCAGCCTCTATGGTATTCAAGATGGTGGTCTGCGTAGCTTCCAGTCGTTGGTCAGTGTGGAGGCGCTGAGTATTCACGCTGGCTTGAATGTCGAACATTGCTTGATCCATCCTAGCGTTGAACCCATCAGCGAAATCAGTCATCGCTTGAGTAATGCACTCCCTGACACTTTCCATGTTGAGCGCACTATCTTGCGCAGAACCACCTTGCATAGTCTTCTCCAAGATCCGTGCTTCAATTTCCGCAAAGCCTTCATGCAGGCCATCGGCTAAACTCTTGCGCAGACGTTTCAGCAATCCTACAAACCCGTCATTAATCGTGGTGTAGGTGCAAATGTCTTCGAGCATCCCAGCAATTGACTTCAGTGAGTCAAAAATCATCTGATCTAGAGCATCGGGGATTTTCTGCGCAGAGGGGCCGGCGGAGGTAATTGCACCTACCTTTGTTGTACTCCTCTCCCCCTTAATGGCAGAAATCTCTATGCGCTGCGCATCAAGCTGCTCTTGAAGCATTGTCTGTGAAGTAAGCAGTTGCGCCATCTGAGACTGCGCTGCCAGTTGGTTCACTTGAATAGTATTCAAGGCTTGAAGAATTTGGCGCAGTTCAGTTGACGTGGAGAGAGAAGATGTGGAGATCGCTGGAATTGTTGAAGCAGGAGGAATTTGCGCGGAGGCCTTTGGTGGAGAGTTGGTTGATAAGGGATCGAACGGAGGAGTGCGCGAAGGAGATGACTGTTGAGGAGATAGATTAATAGGATCAGCAGCAGGTGACTTCTGCGCAGGAGAGTGCGCACTGCTGCTGTCCGTATCCGTTGAGCGCACCACACCCTCCTTATCCCATTCGGTGAGGTCAATAACTGGGGTACCCTGCGCAGCATCATTGGCCTGCGCAGCTTTGGTAACCTCATCCTCATCTTCATCCTCATCCTCCAAGTCCAGTCCATCATGGAGGACAGAAGTGCCAGGTTGCGTAGTGCCAACCAGAAATATTGAGACGGCGGAAGGCACTTGCACTTGGCTCAGGTGAGGAGGGAGGATCTGCTGCCTTTGGCTTTTACCTTAGTAGTGCTGCGCACAGTCTGTTTCTTGCGCGGAGTTCGAACAGGAACATCCTCAGCAGGCGCAGCAGCAGCAGGGGCCTTTGTCGGTGTAGGGTCAGGGAACGCGGCATCCATCCAATCATCACTGTCTGCGCGTCCCTGAGCAGCAGTAGGATTTGCAGCAACCTTGGGATCCTGCTCCCCCTGCGCGGTATCATCCGCAGCCTCATCCTCAGCAGCAGTCTCATCCATACGAGACTCGCTGTCTTCTTCTGCAATAGGAGCAGCAGTACCAGGAGGAAGTCTGGTGAATGCAGACTTTTTCTTTGATGGCGCAGGAGTGGGCGCAGGAGGATCCTTGCGCTTTTTCGAAGGTTTGGGAGCAGGAGGAACTAGCGCATCAGTCCTGATTTTGATGCCAGCAGTAGATCTGACATCAGGAATCACTTTAACTTTTTCGGGAGCAGGTTCAGCAATACCTTTGCCCTTGCGCTTTGCTTGCGCAGCTGCCGTTTCAGGCACGTCAGGCGCAGTGGCCTTAGAGGGCTGCGCAGCAGCTTTCTTCGACTTGGGTTGAGGGGCTTCAAGATCATCATCACCATCACTATCAACCCATGCCTCCTTGTTGGGGCTCTCATCCTTGCTCCAGATCTTGCGATACTCACAGCGGCCAATTTCATTGCGCAGTGAATATAGATGAGAAAGAGAATATGTTTTGGAGCAAGGGACCTTCAGGTCTGGGCGCTTCTGTACGAAGGTGCGCAGCTCAGAGATTTTCATCAGATACTTGGAAAGGAGCCTACAGTGAGTTCTGTATTTGGCTACCTTTTTGTCCATGCGCTTGTCGTAGCTTTCAGAAGCGTCCCAAAGTTCATCAAATAGAACTGAAGACCAATCTAAGGCATCGCCGTTGTAGACGGCAGCGTAGTAAGCCCACTGCTTGGAAATGAACTTGCCCTTATTGCCATTCTTGCAGTTCACAGAATCGCCAATGATGGTGCACAGGTGATACATCACCTCACCAAACTCCTTGCGATCATGGACACTCCACTTCTTCACAAGAGTGGGTTCCCCAACCAGTTTCTGCGCTAGTTTGTTCTGTTTAGCTCCAGAATAAACTTCATGCGCATTATCTACGTTGAAACCGCACAGCTTCTTCAGTGACGCAGGAATAATGCGCACTGAGTAGTTCTGAACAATGGAGCGGATCACATCGATCTTTTCCCTGGTGTGCTTGTGCGTCATGGTTACACGCTCTGCGCTCTCGAAAAATTCATCCACCAATGAAGGGACATAGAAGTCCTGATCCAATGTGAAGAGAGGAAGAATTCCAGAAACGTCAATTAGATTGATGATTTTGCGTCCCACTGCGTCTTTTTGTAGCGCAGCGATATCTAATTCCCATCCTTGTAGAAAGTAGAAAGAATTCTGTGCAAGACAAGAAATAGTTTAGACAAAATACAAGGATGCATGCGCAAAATCATAAACACTTAAAGAAAATTAAGCGATCCAAAGCATATTTAAAGAATAAGAACTTGAAGAACACGAAATGACTGTTCATGGACATGAAGAACACCATGAACACTAAAAATCAAAGATTGACCAAAATGAACAAAAACCATGTCAAAATGACCGCATTACTGAGACGAAAACAACCAAGCAAGTATGAAAGTCAACAACAACAAAGTAAGCCCAGAAATCAAGAATAACTGTTCGTCTGCTCAGGAAATTTTCGGACCAAAAAATCTGCAGAAAGCGATTAAAAAGAGCATTGATCATAAAATAAAGTACATAAAGGAGTAGATCAGAGAGAGACGAACCCAAAACACCAAACGATTTCAAAAATGATTAACATAAAAGAGAGAAATCGAAAAAGGGAGTTTCAAGAACTCGAAATAACAACAATGGCGTTTAATGAATAAACTGAGTTTTGAGGATCAGAAGTTCTTACCATATCGTCGACGGTTTTGGTTTCTTCGAATGGAACCTCAACGACCGGTTCATGGACCTCAACTACCTTTGCTTTCGATTTTCGGGGAGCCATTTATAGAAGAAAAGTGTTGACAGAGAAGAGAGAGAGAGATGCGGTTGAAGATAGTCAACGAAGAAGAAAAGGAAAGCTTTGGAGAAGCAAGAGAGACGCAGAGAAGGAGAAAATGATTGAAAAGGGGAAACTTTTGGAAGTTGGTAAGAAATGAGAGAGAAAAGAGAGAGATTTGGTGAAAGAGATTGAAAGCAGAAGAGAGAGAAAGAGAGGGTTCGGTTGTTTTTATCCAGAAAAGGAAAATGCGTGACGTCAGCGCAGGGGTTAGCGATGTAATTCGCAGAAGTGGGACACGTGCTGCGATGACGTGGACCAACCGGATGCGCGCGTGCGCAGGCCTAGCTCGCGCGAGTGAGAAGTTCTAGGTCGGTCAAGTCGAGTCAACTTCCTCGTTAATGCGGAGTCAGTGAAAAGACGGGCGCACGTTAGCGGGGTGACGTGGCCGAATGGGGAAAGCGCGTGCGCAGTCTTTGCGCGCGCGTGTGTCAGCGAAATAGTGACTGACGGTGGTCGCATCACCTTCCTCATTAATGGTGAGCAGACATTCGAAAGCAGGCGCTGTCACAATCGCAGTTTGCATTGATGACACTGGGATATGCGCAGGGGTAAAATAGTAATTTCCCAAAAGATTCAAAAATTAAAGGCGCGGGAAATATTTTAAATACACAAGTACCCTTGTGAATTAGCGTTGATTTTTCAGTCAGGGACCTATGTGTAATTTCTAATGAATAGAGTACTTACCTGCGATCCACGAAGAATTGCGCATGTTAAAGTCATGCGCAGAGCTTTAGGTAGCGTAATAGATTCTTTAAATCTCATTAATTTCATGCGCAAATGAATTACTGCGCAGTATAATGTTGCGCAGGTGTTGCTTATATGCACGAAACTTTACCTATATGAATACTTATCAACCAAACACAAGATTGTTAGTAATAACAAATCATATGGACAAATTAGCTGAGTTCAAGGATACCCATTTCTCCTCTCAAGAAGATGAATCTCTTTGCATCAAGAGCCTTTGTGAGGATATCAGCAATTTGATTATCTGTGCCCACGTGCTCTAAATGTATGTTTCCTTTTTCCACGTGGTCCTTGAGAAAATGATATTTGATGTCGATGTGCTTTGTCTTTGAATGCATGACGGGATTGTTGGATACTGCTATGGTGGACATATTATCGCAGAAAATTGGACAATTTCCTTCATTAATTCCTTAGTCCACTAGTTGTTGCTTCATCCAAAGGATTTGGCAGCAGCAGCTTCCAGCAGCAATGTATTCAGCTTCAGTAGTGGAAATGGACACAGCAGCTTGTTTCTTGCTTGCCCACGCAACAAGTCGATTTCCAAGGAAATGACAAGTCCCACTTGTGCTTTTCCTGTCTATTGTGCATGCTGCGTAGTCTGCGTCTGAATAACCTAGCAAATCGAAATTCGAATCTTTGGTGTACCAAAGTCCAAGGTTAACAGTTCCAGAAAGATAACGAATAATGCGTTTAACAGCAGCTAAGTGCGCTTCTCTAGGGTCCGCTTGATAGCGCGCACAGACACAAACACTAAACATAATATCTGGCCTACTTGCAGTAAGATAAAGAAGAGAGACAATCATACCTCGATATAAAGTTTGATCAACTTTCTTACCTTTTAAGTCTTTGTCAAGCTTATTGCCAGTGGCCATTGGAGTGTCGTATGCTTTAGCATTTTCAAGTCCAAATTTCTTGATTAAGTCCCTTGTGTACTTGGCTTGATTTATGAAGATGCCATCATTCAATTGTTTGATTTGAAGCCCGAGGAAGAAAGTGAGTTCTCCCATCATGCTCATTTCAAACTTGCTTTTCATGAGCTTCTCAAAGCGCTTACAAAGTAACTCATTAGTAGAACCAAATATAATATCATCGACATAAATTTGAACAAGTAAAGAATGATCATTATACTTAGCAATAAAAAGAGTTGTGTCGATTTTACCGCGCTTAAAGCCTTTCTCTAGCAGGAATTTTGATAGGGTATCGTACCATGCTCTTGGAGCTTGCTTAAGTCCATACAAAGCTTTTTGAAGTTTGAAGACGTGATTTGGAAATTTGCTATCTTCGAAACCGGGAGGTTGTGCTACGTAGACCGTCTCTTGGAGTTCGCCGTTGAGAAATGCGCTTTTCACATCCATTTGATAAAGCTTGAATTTCTTGTGAGACGCATAAGCTAAGAAAATTCTTATAGCTTCAAGTCTTGCTACAGGCGCAAATGTTTCGTCGTAGTCGATTCCTTCCTCTTGCCTATAGCCTTGCGCAACCAGCCTTGCTTTGTTTCTGGTGATGCTTCCATTCTCATCCATATTGTTTCTGAATACCCATTTTGTACCGATAACTCCTTGGTCATGAGGTCTGGGTACCAAAGTCCAAACCTTGCAGCGCTCAAATTGGTTAAGCTCTTCTTGCATAGCAGTAACCCAGCTTGAATCTTGAAGCGCTTCATCAATCTTCTTTGGTTCGATTTGAGAGATAAATGAGTGATATTCATCATCGAAATTTGATGCTCTTCTAGTACGAACCCCTACATGGAGATCACCAATGATATTTGTAGTTGGATGATCTCTAACTTCGCGAATCTCAGGTGGTAAGTTAGGTTGAGTGGTAGGAATACGAAGATCTTCAATGGGTACTTCATTTGCTCCAGCATCAAGGTCATCGAAAGTGATTTGCTGAAGCGGAGAAACATCATGCGCAGGAGGAGGAATTTGCGCATCAGGAGTAGTTACTTCTGGCGCAGCATATGGTGTATGCGCATGAGATGGACTTTCTTGATTCTGATTTTGATTAACTTGATTATCATTCTGCGCAGGTGCAGTTTGAGGCTGCGTACCTGTCTCAACATGCTCAGCAGAATCATCAGAATCATTTGGAGCCAAATGTGGCTCAAGGAGAGAATGCTCATCAAAAGTAACATGTACAGATTCTACAATTACTAGAGTAGTTCTATTAAAAACACGAAAAGCTTTAGAATGTTTGGCATACCCAACAAAATACCTTCATCTGCTTTGGCGTCGAATTTACCTCTATGATCTTTGCCATTGTAGAGGATATAGCATTTGCAGCCAAAAATCTTGAAGAAAGCAATGTTGGGCGCTCTTCCTCTCCATAGCTCATATGGAGATTTTGTTGTAGGTTTTGTTGATGAGGGATCTATTCTGAGTGAAGCAAGCAGTGTTGGCGGCTTCTCCCCATAAATACTTTGGAAGCTTAGCTTCTGCGATCATTGTTTTTCCCAGCCTCAATCAACGTGCGATTTTTCCTTTCCACAACCCCATTTTGTTGAGGAACTCCAGCAGCGGAGAAATTGTGATTAATTCCATGGTCATCGCAGTATTGCGTAACACCGTTATTTTGAATTCAGTTCCATTGTCTGATCTAACACTAACGATGTCGTCTTCCTTTTGAGTTTGGAGCCTTCGAAAGAGAGCAGTCAATATATCATAGCAGTCATCTTTGGATATCATCATTTCGACCCATGTGTATCTTGAGTAGTCATCCACCATGACTAAAGTATATTTGTTTCCTCCAATGCTTGCGGTGGTGACCAGTCCAAACAAGTCCATGTGAAGCAGTTGTAAACATTTGGAAGTTGAGGAAGCAATCTTGCTGGAGAAAGACTGCTTAGGTTGTTTACCGAGCTGGCATGCTGCGCATTTTCTGTCATGATGGTCAGCTACTTTGGGAAGTCCTTTGACAAGATTTTCCCTTCCTAGCTTAGCCAAATATTTGAAGTTCAAATGACTTAAGCGCTTATGCCATTGCCAGCTGCTTTCACTAACATTCTTTGCTATAAAACAGAGATTAGTGATAGAATTTACAGCAGTAAGATCAATAATGTAAACATTAGTTTTACGAGTCCCTGTGAGCAAGTTAGTCCGGATATGCCATCTTTGATGTAGCAGTGCGTAGCAGTGAAATGACATTCCAAACCTTTATCGCAGAATTGAGATATGGATAGCAGGTTGTGCTTGAGTCCTTCTACGAGTGCAACTTTCTCAATGCACACTTTATCTTTTCTGATTCTTCCATATCCAACTATGTGCCCTTTGTTGTTATCACCAAAAGTTACTGAGGACCTCTTCCTTCATGCACATCTTCAAGAGCTGTGACTTCTCCAGTCATGTGTCTAGAACATCCACTGTCGAGATACCATATATGCGCCTTAGGTTGTGAAGAGTGCGCAGTAAAGCAGGAGACCTGAAAGATAGACATTAAAAACGCAGGTCCCCTTTATTCTTGGGTCCTAGAGTTAGCAACTTTTGACAACCCACTCCTGTCTGACCTTAGGATTTTTACGTCCCTTGGCATTAGGAGCAAATCGCAAAAGGCATTCTGCAGCCTGGTGACCTAAACCATCACACACAACACAATGATGAAAGCCACTTATAGATTGAGTTTTTACAAACTCTTTAGTTTTCTTTGGCGCAGCATTCTTAACAGGGGTGGTAGAACCTGCTTTGACAAACATCACCTTTTGAAGTTTGGGTGCGCTTTTCTTAAGGATGCGCATCTGGCGTTTAGGCGCATGGCTTTTATGCGCATGGCTCTTGTGCGCAGATTTGACATTCGAGTTTGAAGCACAACATATTCAAAACATGCGTCGTCAAGCGCAGGGTCAACTTTAGCCTTACCTTTGGCTTCCCCTGTTTGCTTCTTTGGGTAGACATAATGGAAATTTTGTCTCTGGACTTTCTCCTGCCCTTTACCCATTGAAGTGGAACGCTTGCTTTGGGAATTTCAATAGTTGTTGCTGTGGTGTAAATTCCCTTTCTCTTTCAGCACAAACTGCGCATTTTAAAGTCGTCACTAGTTGAGAACCCCAAGCCTTCTTTATCACCACTGGCTTTTTGGGTTTCTAGAATTTGATCCATAGTGACACGAGATTTGGTCCACACATCTGTGATCTTTGTGAGATCAGCAAGCTGCGCAGCCAATTCTTCGTTTCTTACTTTAAATAACGCATTTTGATCTGTCAGAAAACGGTTTTTGTCAGTAAGAGGAGTCATGCTCTTAATCTGCTCCTTAAGGAGGGTGATTTCAGATTTCAGAACAGTTTTCTCCGTCTTAAGCTGTGAAATTTCTCCAATTGATAAGTCCACTGCTTCTTTCATAGAATTAAATTTCTTGATTACCTTTTCAGCTTGTTGAAAAAATAGTTTCACCACGCTCACAGCAGAGACATCCTTTTTAATTTCAATTTCAGCAGGAATTTCAAGAGATTCCTTGCGCGAAGGCGCAGCTACAAATTTCTTCGTTAGATCTGCTCTGGCAAATAAGTACTTGCCATTCTGTCTGCTTGGAGTCAGATGCCCCATTCTACCAATTCAGTGATAGTGGGACCTTTCTTCTTAATTGGCTTTGGCGCAGCACCTGTGTTAACATCAGGATCGTTGTCTGAATCACTATCAGCATTTGCCACCAAGCAGAGCAGTCCGTCTTCGGAGTCATCTTCATCACTTTCCTCTGTGTCGGTCTCTATCCATGTCTTGAGCTCATTGTCTGCGCAGTCTTCTTCAGCAACCATTCCGCGCTGCTTATACGATCTTTGCGCATTGTTCCTCTTCATGTACTCAAATTTTGGTGTTGGGCATTTGAAGCGAAATGACCAGGCTTTCTACAGTTGTAGCAAACCAAATCATCATCTTTCTTTGAGTCTTTGCCACGAGAGAATTTTACTGGAGCTTTTACTTGAGGATCCTGGCTTTGAGGATTTCCTGAACTTTTGAAATCGCTTTACGAACATAGCGAAGTCATCATCATCCATTTCAAGCAGAGAGGAAGTGGATACTTTGTCTGAGTTTTGAGCAGGCGCAGGTTCCTTTTGCGCAACATAGGAACAAGTTTTCCTTTGCCTTCGGTTTCATCAATTCGATCAAGTTTTAGCTCATGCAATTTTAAGTTTAGCATATAAGCTGCGCAGAGGCCAAGTATCTAAAAATCCAGAATCTTCTAGATTACTTGCCTTGTGCACATATCTGGAACCTAGCGCATCTAAGAATTGAGAATTGACTTCTTTATTAGTGAAAGTAGTTCCAAGAGATTTACAAGCGTTTACAACAACACAGAAGCGATCATAAGTTTGTCTCAATGTTTTACCATCCTTTCTCATGAAGCAGTTGAATTTTCTTTGCACCACAAATTTTTTGTTTTCCTTGCTTACTTTGTCTCCATTCACATAGCCTTCAATAGCATCCCATAGTTCCTTTTGCAGTTCCACCCGCTCACAAGTTGATTGTGCGTGGAGAGGTCTAGGGTAGTGAGAATGATGTTCCTTGCTTTTCCATCATAGCCAACCCATTTCTTCTCTTCATCAGTCCATTCGTCCTTGTTCTTCTTGACAGTGGATTATCCTTATTTGTAGCAGCATCAGGATTAGCCTTCATTGGAATATAAGGACCTTCGATAACGACGTCATGGAGAATCTCATCGATTGAGGAAAAATGAGTTAGCATGCAGTGCTTCCAGATTTCAAAGTGATCTTCATTCAGCACAGGAACCTGTGAATAGTTAGCCATTGCCAAGATTTTGAAGCCATCTTGAATCGGCACCCAAGCTGTTAAGCTTTGATAAACAACGCAAGTTTTTATGAAGGTGTTTGCTCTGATACCACTTGTTGGTCCCAGAGGGGCAACAAGGGTATGAAAAATGCTAGAGGGGGGGGGGGGTGAATAGCGTTTTAAAATTCTTTTCAAACCCTTTTTGCAAATCAATGGCTTATGCGCACAGTTCTCAAATAAGCTAAGTATAGCGCGCAGAGAGAGTGTGAAATGCACAGCGGAAATTTAAAGCAACACTGCGCAGGGTATACTGCGCATGGTAAAAACGCACGCGCTAAGGTTTGGCTAAACTGTTGGATAAAATCGGATTCTAAGGCAGTAGGCAATAACAAACACAGCAGCAATAGCAGCAATCTGGTAAGATCAAACAAAGCAGTAATTCAGAAATAACTAAGCAGGAAGTAAATAGCAGAAATAATGAACAAGCTATTTGGAGAGGTTCGATCGATGAAAGATCTACGTCCTCTACCAAGATGGTTAGTCTTGGATTTTCTAATGAGATATATATGATATGAGGAGCTTTTACAAGATTACAACGAATCAAAACTCAAATCAAAATCTAATCAATGAAGAGCAAATCCTAGGCTAAACCGGTGTTTCTCAAGAAGTAAGATTTATATGATCGAAGCTTCAAGAGGTGTGTGTGGCAGAAATTCTGGGCTCTATGAATCTAAGAGATAAGAGCACGAAGAATTCTGTGATATAAGGCTTAGGATCTGGGAAGGAGTTTGAAGGTATGAAGGTTTGAAAGTTGTTCTGAATCTGAGAATAGTAAGCAGCAAACTTCAGAACTTCAGGAATACTGTGTAAGCACAAACTCTAGCAACTTGGAAATGAAGATGAGCAGGCTATTTATAGCAGAGAGCTTATAACTAGCCGTTGGTGCTCTGAGCAAGGACGATGAGCTGGCACAATAGGATTGGTGCGCAGGTGTCCTTTATAGCCGTTGGAGCTCTGATCAAGGTTGATGACCTGGCACAATGTGATTGGTGCGCAGGTATCTTTGAGCCGTTGGAGACTGAGCATGGAGACAAATTCAAACGCTTCATCTGGAGGGTTGACAGCTGTATCCATTTGAAATATTATGTTTTGAGCGCATCTCCACCGTTGGCTATGCTGAGTGTGCAGGATTTGTCGTTTATGCACAACTAAGCGTACATCTTATGAGAGCTTTCCAGTTAGGTGATCTGAATGCATTGAAAACTGTGCAAGGTTGAATGCTGCGCAGAGGAGACCTGCGCAGAGAGTCCTGCGCAGTAACCACAGTCTTGCTTAGATTTCTTCATTCCTTCTTCGTTCCAAGTCCTATATTCTAAGCCTATACTATAAATGAACTATGCTAAAAAATGAAGTTATAAAACTTCTTACATAGGGTTCTAAAGTCCATAAAATACTCTTAGGTGATGGTATCAAGCATTTCTAACATAAATAGGAGGGTTTAAGAAGTAAGCATACCCAACATAAACCATAACCTAAATAAATTCAAAAATAATGATTTTTTTTTCTTTTAGAAAAACACTTTCAACCCTTTTAATTTTGGAATTTCATTTTCAAAATTAAATAAGTATAAGATTGTGTAGATACCCCGGGGAACCACGGCTGGCTAGAGCGGTGAATTATCCTAGGATGTCTAACTTGTTTTAGATTTGTTTAGAGTCGCCACCTATGTTTTTAAAGGAACATAAGAAAAACCTAGAAATAGCCTAATTTATGTACAAAACCAGAGATTCGGAGAGAAGGGTTCGGGGTTTAGGTGACGGAGTGGGAAGTACTTAAACACCCACCCCGCCCCGCTTATGCGGGTCTTGCTACTATTGGTGTTCTAATGCTAAATGTCCTTCAATTTATTAACAATGCTACAATTATAATGTAAAGAAAAGGGGAAAAGAATGATTTTATTGATTTAATGCTAAAATATTACATGTAATAATTATGCTAGACAATTACATGAAGAGATGAAAATGGTGAATTAAAATGTAGTTTGGAATGTTGGGATGTAACCTTGGTCAAACTTCAATAGTGAAGTGGCCTTTTGATTGTATCCCTTTTTATGGAGATTGCAATACTCACTTAGAAGATATGAGAATATGAGAAAGGAATAAGACTTAGAATTAGAAGAAGAGAATAAACCTTGTACCTTATGCTTGAACGGAGAAGAACCAAATCTTTGTGTTGACCACTTCTTGAAAAATAGACTTTTGTGTGTTTTGAAGTATTTTGTGTTAAGAAATCATCCCCCTCTTTCATGATGGAATGAAGAGGTTTATATAGGTGTTGGAGAAGTGCTTGTGTCACAAAGATGGCCATTCCTCGGATCAAGCCAAGGCATAATGGTCTTGGGGTTACAAATCAGAAAAGGAGGGAAATTTGGCAAATCTGAGATTCTGGAAGCGGGAAGCGCGCGCTTCCCACCCACCCCTATGGGAGGAGCACGCCTCCCACAAAGGAGGGCAAAGGCGTGCGCATCCAGCTCCAGGAAATTCATATTTCAGCCCAAAAGTTAACCCCGTTATGCATTAAGCCCCAAAAACTAACGGAATTAGTCCAAAAACTTAACGACATCACGAAAGTCAACAAAAATAAATGAAACAAAGACTTAAGGTTGACTTTGCCACTTAGTCAAATCCAAGACTAACGGAGTAAGTCAGGAACTTAACGGAAAAGTAACGAAAGTTAACGAAAAGTAACAAAACTTAACAGAAAAGAGGAAGACAAAGAATGTGTATGCAATCGGGACATGAGAGGTCCAAGGCGGGGTGTCTACAGAGCCCCTCGGCGACGTGGATTGCGAAGCAAAACGCGTCGACGAAAGAAAGACAACCGCCGAGGACATCGACAAGAGGAAACAAGACTCGATAAAGCAGGAATTTGAAATTACAAAGGATAGAAATGCGCTCCCTGTGTGAGCGACTTTTGCTGGAGTGTCGAATGGAGCTCATGGGAGCTTGTCTCGATATGGACCGAGTTGTTGAGTTGGGGCTCATGGGGAGCTTGTCTCGATATGGACCGAGTTTGCCGACTTGGAGCTCATGGAGCTTGTCTCGATATGGACCGAGTTGCCGACTTGGAGCTCATGGGAGCTTGTCTCGATATGGACCGAGTTGCCGACTTGGAGCTCATGAGAGCTTCTCTCGATATGGACCGAGTTGCCCGGCTTGGAGCTCATGGGGAGCTTGTCTCGATATGGACCGAGTTGCCGGCTTGGAGCTCATGGGAGCTTGTCTCGATATGGACCGAGTTTGCCGACTTGGAGCCGCATCTGCTTATGTTGTTGACTTTGTGGGGTGTGGGCACGGTTGACCACTTCTGGTGGGGATGAAGTGCCTTGAGTAGCGGATGCTTTTGACTTCGTGGTGGTACCTGTTATGTGTGTGCTTGACAGGTATATGTGTTCTTGCATGAAGTGTGAAATGAAAGAGAGAGAAATTGTGCTCTTGGTGTGATTGGGATTTTGGAAACACCCTTGCAATGAGAGAGAAGTAAGAATGTAGAGAGTGATCTTGTGTGCGGTGTGATAGCATTGGATGTATTCATACCTTCACTTACCATTGCGCTTGAGTGAGATGGATTTCTGATGTCCGCGAGGATGCTTTGATGGAGAATGTCCATTCTTTGGATGTTGATGAGAGAACGTTCTTGATGTTGGGTTGGCGAGATGGTACTCTGGATGATGGGTTGGTCGTGCCAAAAGGCTGCTACGTATCCCTTTAAGAGAATCAGACCAGCGTAGTTCAAGGATGATGGAGAAACGCTGGAGGAGAAGCTAGGAGCAAAGCAAAGTAAAGCACATAATTTTGCACGTAGAAGGAGAAAAAAAAGAAAAAAATATTTTTTTTTTTTTTTTTTTTTTTAGTTCGTGGTGAACCATTTTAGCCATTGTGTGCTTTGTGAAGCTAACCAAGATCAGTTATGCTCAGTCGAAGTCGGATTGCCTCGCTTGAATTCTGTTGTCGATGGTGTGCCCAACGAAGATTGATGTTCTAGCCCAAGAGATTTGTCGATTATGGGGCTTCAAAAGGCTTTTGATGCCGAGATGAAGGGTTGCTGATTGTAAAGCCCCTAGAATGCCTTTGATGCCCAAAATTTTGAGGGACTTGCATAGCTCCAAGATAAATCAGCTCTTGGACCATTCGAGTAAATCGCCCTTTGTTGTTGGCGTGAGTAATCCCAAGAGAAGATTATGGAGCCAAGCTTCGAGAAATTGCTAAGCCCCAAATGTCATGGACTTTTGTTTGTGAGCTTCAAGACGTGGAATGTAAAGCCCCAAATTATCTTGTGATTGGGCTCGGTATTGAGAGCGGATGTACCGTCGGGTAGAATTATTGATAGAGATCCCCTTCTTGCTCTTACTGGGGAGATGAATGGCCTCATTGTGGTTGATACCCAAATGGCGGAGGGCTTATGTCAAAGGATGCAGTAAGTCTCTTGCGGTGCCGTCGAGGTCGCGGAGGATAAGGTCTGGTGTGATAAAGTCCCAAATGAGTATGCTGCTTGACTCTTATTGAGTTTGAACTAATGACGGATTCTTCGGATGCAACTAGTGCTGTGCCCAACTTTATCTGAGCTGCACCTTGTGCTTTTGATCTTGGAGAAGGGGGTGCTGAATTGCAGGAAACATTGGATTGGCCGGGGCATTTCCCGCTATAACCCTGTTTTGATTAGAGTTTAGCATATTGAATCTTTTTCCTTTTCTCTAAGACTTCCTTCAAAATCTCGCTGTGAGTTCTAACAAAAATCATCAACTTCATTCATAAACATCGGAGTCTTCATTTAAAACCAAGAGGCCTTTGACTTGAAGTGTTGAGAGACCCTTGAATCTTGATTGTTCTCATGGAGCCATAAGGACTACTCCACATGCACTTGCTCGAGTATTGTTGCCCAAAAGATGTCGGTCGCGCAGCCCTAATACTGCCCTTTTGCTTGAATTACTGTAATGTCGTAGCCCAAAAGATTGTAGATTGCGAAAGCCCGTTGAGACTTCAGTGCCGAATTGAGGAAGTCCAATGTTGCACATGACTTGGCTGGGGATACTGCTGGGGGAGTTAATTGCTCTTTGCCGAGGCGAGGAGACCGTAGCCCCTAGAGTGCCATCATTGATTGCGAGAAAGGTCCATCCTGATTTGGGGGAAACGAGCATGGGCACACGCGACAAGAGGGATTTTTGACATCCCTTTTGGAGACTTTGAGGATAGTCTCACACATCTTTCTCGAACATAGCCTCTAGGGTGTATTGATTGCCAAGTGAAGCAAAAGAAGTCCTTGTCCTTGAGTCACATAGCCCCTAGGGGGCGTCACCATTTGTTGAGCAAAGCAAGAGTGACTCATCCTCGTGTGAGGGAATAAACATGAGGGGATTATGGCAAGAGCTACTCCATTTCTCGGGAGCCTTTCGGCGTACTTTAGAAGCACATACTTGAAGAAGCCTTGAAAACTGAGACACATGTTGTTGCTATTTGCTGCCCAAGCCAATTGACTAGCTAGGATTATTTGTGCACCTCGTGCCCTTTTATGATGGGCTCGTTCTCGGATGGGTCTTGGCTGCCACGGGCCTTCTTTTCATGAACCTAAAAATGCACACTGCTGGAGAATGATGCCAATAACCAAAAACAACCTTTGATGGTGCCATATCTTGTTGAGCCTTTTGCAATCCCAAAGTTGACTCGGTGGGGAATTGACTTGCTGAGAGAGATCCAATGTAGAGCTCGTGCAGTTGTCTTCTTTAGAGGCCGGAGATCTCCATTTCTCTTCCCTTCTCTCTCTCACTCTCTCATTTTTTTTTTATGACGCCCCAGTTTTTTTGCCTAGACCGCCCTTTCGGGTTTTCAATCTAGCGGGCATTCTTTTGCGTCTTCATCATATTTTGACTCGATTAATGAGGAAGTGTGCATTGACTCTAGCTGAGGATGAGAGACATGTGATTTTGTGGTGAAAAACCTTTTTGTCACTAAAGATGAGTGACATTGACTCGACTAGGGAAGTGTCCCTAGTATTGACATGTATATTTTTTTTAATGAATGAATGACTCACGAAGGAAAAGTAAGTCATTAAGAGAGAAGAGAAGGAAAGCCCCAATTTGATTGCAAGGAATTGGGAGTATGCAGAAAGAATAGAAGTCCCTAGACTCGACAAGGGAGCGCGAAATGATTTCAAATCTAAGAAAGTTGTTCAATCTTTTTGGTGATTTAATTCATTGGCAAATGAATCGTACAAAGATGTCTTGACAAGTTCAAGAT
>JAOWBW010003514.1:0-27789 GCA_026119855.1 Campanula takesimana | reverse complement strand
TTGTCTGCAGCGCGAGGGGTCATTGATTCATTGAAAACACAATCCTACTTATATGTGGGGGTGGGGTGTCAAACCATTTCCATTCAGATAAGTAAGAGTAAATTAACATTCCCAAAGACTTTGGAAGGATTCATGAACATGTGATCACTTTTCTTGAGTTGTTC
This sequence comes from Campanula takesimana, assembly GCA_026119855.1. Taxonomy (NCBI): domain Eukaryota; kingdom Viridiplantae; phylum Streptophyta; class Magnoliopsida; order Asterales; family Campanulaceae; genus Campanula; species Campanula takesimana. Next base: position 27,625 of record JAOWBW010003514.1, on the reverse strand, counting down.
TTTGAACTAGTCTTATCATTGAAGTGGATAAGTAGTTCATTAATCGGTTGGTCATTCATCTAGCTCTTTTATTATCTATAAATAGGAGGGTCTTGGATGAGATTGTTATCCTACAACAAAGTGAGTGTTGTAAGGTAGAGAGTGTTAGCATAGCCTAGGATTTAGAGAGAGAAATTGTAAGCTTTTGCATTAGGGAGGATATTCGAGAGTGTTGTGAGGGAGAGTCTCTATTCTGTAATATATGAAGAAATTATATATTGTTGGTGGTGGAATAGGCTTTAAGCCGAACCACGAAGAAATTGTGTGTCTTTTTTCGTGTAGTGTGTTTATTTTGGTTCTCTTGTGCGAATTTCTTGTGGGAGATCGATCCTAACAAGAAAAGCTAAATTTTCTGGATTTCAATTTTCTACTTTTTGTGACCAAACATTTACAGAAGTACTGAATTTTTTAAACTATATAAATAATGTTATCTGCACTTCTAAGTAACAAATTTTAAAGGCATTTGAAGAAAGCATACAAAATCTAGGTTTAAATTCATTTCTAACCACTATAATTTACTTTGATTTTCACTTCAACCACTATACTCTTTGTAGAACGAAAACCACAAAAGTTTTGGGAAAATATCATTTTAGCCACAAATTCGTGGCTAATCCGTGTCCAACTCGTGCCAAATCCATGCCCTAATCCGCGAATTTGTGGCTAAAATGATCGTATTTCAAAAAAAATTATGATTTTCGTGCTACAAAAGAAAGAAAAAAAAAGGATAGTGGTGGAAGTGAAAGCCAAAGTAAATTATGGTGGTTGAAAATGAATTTAAACTAAGAATTTATATTGTGCTTCACTGTAACAAGGATATTCTGTGGTAATCAACTAAATTAAGAATAACTAACCGAGTAAAGGATCAACAACTTTTAACTGCGAAAATTTTTCTTCTGGGCCTAGGAATAGGAATAGTTGAATTAAGTAAAGAGGAGGAGACAGCCGGCGCCGAAATCTGACCCTGCACTAACTTATTTTCCCTCTCTACCTTAGGCTTGGACTCCGATTCCGACGAATTTTCCCCGAACCAAACTCGGCTGCACCAGTTCTACCCCTTCCCGCTCACACCACCAAAACTCACCGGCGACGGCGCCTGCGAATCACGCCGCTGCTGCGATTTGGCAGAGGCGGAGGACTTAACAGTGACGCGGTTCCGGACAGTGCTAGCGCCTAGGAAGGAGGGGTAAACATAGTCGCGATCGGAGAAATTGAAGGAACTGTTTGAGTAGCGAAGAAAGGAGTCGTTAGTAGTGGTGGAGGGGGAGGAGGTGTCCGAATCGAAGGAACGAGTTGACCAGGATGGAGATGGGGAGAGGCGGCGGACGGAGGAGGGGAACTGAGGCGGACGGGAGTCGTCTACGGCTGTGGAGATGGTGCGTGATTTTTTGAGGAGGGGAGGGCGTTCTGCTTGGATGTTGTTGTTGGGGATAGTGATGGGGTTTAGCTTAGGAATAGTTAAATCTCCATCGCCGCCGGTTGACATTTTCCGGTTATTCGATCACTGTGTGTTTATGGGAAGGTTGATGCCATTGCCGGGAAGAATTTTAGAGAGAGAGAGAAGGGAGTAGAATAATTGATTGCACGATGGGGGCACTGAGGGAGGCCTGACACACATAGTTGTAGGTGATGTGTGTGAGAGAGAGAGAGTGCGTGGCAGTGACTGTTTGACTTGCAAGTAGCAAAAGCTAAATCTGACGGGGTAAGGTGATTGATTGATCCGCTTATTCATCTTTTTGTTTGTCAGTTTTTATAGTTATTCAATTTCTTAAACCGCTTTTTGGTTTTTTTTTTCTTTCATGGATTTATTCCGGTTCTTTTTGAGTCCACCGGCACTTCAATCACCGGTGCACTGCCTTTACTACTGACACTTTTTACATTGCCATATTTTTACACGAACACTAGCACTTTTTACATGACAGTTCATAATCATGTACTGGCACTTTGATGCACTGGCATTTCTTTACACTAATACTGTCACTTTTTTACCCTAAAACTAGCTTTTTTTTTTTTTTCACCGTCACTTACAATACAATACATGCAATGGCAATCTTTACACTTGCACTTTTTTACACTAACACCAATACTTTTTTTACCTTTACACCGGCACTGTTTTATGTACACCAGTACTAGTAGTGGAATTACTTTCCCTAATATTAAAACCCAAACATATACTAGCATTACTACACTCCTGGCACATCTTAAACTCCCTCTGGCTCATTTATCGAATTCCCCTGGTATCCAAAATTTAAGTCTATTCCATGAAACCCCTATTTGATGAACTGTTGCAATCCTTTATTCAGTAGATTCTTGATGATGATGGTTCTTTACTTTTTCCCCTTTCCCCTCTATTCAGTACCAAGAGGATTTGTTGTCTCGGAAGGGGATGAATCAACAAAAAAAAAAAAAAAAAACACCACTCCTTTCCCAAAATTGAAAGTGTAGGTCAAAATCCATTGAAGCTCTTGGAGGTAGAGTCTTCCAAATCAATGCAGACACTTTAGATTGCAAAAAAGTTGGATAAATCACTAATCTGCTATTTCGATCAGTTATTTTTCAAAGCCCCTTAACGTTGTTTCTTATTTAGACGCCGAAAAATTTCACACGAATACGTCAATTTGTCCGGTCAATTTGTAGGAGATGCTTCTGTGCAGAGAAATACGTCGCGAGGGGAGGGAAGAAGACAGAAAGAAGATGTCGTCTAGGAGACCGCTTCCGTTTTTCCTCTTGTTTAGGAAAAACTGGTTTTTTACAAGATTTTGGCTTCTTCTTTTACATTTTCCAGTTGCTCGTTTAGTTTTTCAATTCAGCACTTAATTGAGCTTGAATGTTTGGCCGGTTCAAACATGAAAGTATTCCGACTGTTTTTTTTTTTTTTTCATTACAGATCTAAATACATCTTTATTTTATAAGGTAAATATGCCACTTATTTACCTATGAATGACTTTTAGATATATATCCCCACCCTATTTCCATAACTTCAAAATTACCCACCTCATCCTCTTCAATATAATTCCCCAAAATTAGACTACCAGCATCACACCTCCGACGATCTCTCTCACCCCACGGATCTTGGTTCCGCTGAGAAATACGACAACTAAAGAGGGCTGTAATTATTAGTTAGTATAGAATTGCTATCAGAAATCCGAGTTTTTCATAATAATTCAATCGATTTCCGGACCTCCCTCGACAATACTGCAACTTTGAAACATTAGTGATCATGAGTATTCGAAGCTTTATTATGGGATGGAGGCTGACAAGTAGTATTCTTATACTGGTTATGATACAAGGGGGGGGGGGGGGGGGGAAGAAATTGATTGTGGGACGCATAGATTCATTTTGATTTTTTCTTTATTATCTTTTTGTAGATAATGGTTTCTTTTCAATTTTAGTATTTACATTTAATATGTATCAAAAGGTTAAAATTGGAATTTGTTATAATTATAGATATTCAGACGATTCATTCAATCAAATTACTAAACAGTTTAACAAATTTATAATTCAGTCTTCAGACGCTACCTCTTATCAATTCAGTCAATTTCAGATGTAAAATCAGATTTCAGTACTTAACACTTAAGAAAAAAACAAATGCCTTAAATTCTAAAAAATAATTAATAATTATTAAGTCACTTAACAATAAAAAAAAATATAATTTTATAGTGATCACTAGATTAACACAAAGTATGGTCATATTTAATATTTGTTGATAAAAAAATAAAAAAAATGTAACAAACTTTCTAGAATAGAAAGAGTATAATCTAAGCACAACAATAAAATTGAAATATTATACTTTCTCTGCCACATTTTGAAGTTTTTAGTTTGAATTTGCATTATCATTATCATTAAGAAATCAAAGTAAAATGGGGAGTAAGTAAAGTGAATTGAAAATATAATTATTCAAAACACTATTCATGATTTAAGTGGATAAAAGAATGTGTAATGGTTTTTCTGTAATTCTACAACTTCATGAGAACAAAATGGTTTAAAATATTGTTCATAATATGTAATTTACGAAATAACTCAAAGTAAGAACTTTAAATTGAGACGCCTAAATAAGAAAGTAAAAACATTAATTGAGACGGTAAGAAACTCCCTCCGTCTCATACTTATCGCAACCAAATGGGAATGCACGGGGATTAAGAAAATATGTTGGAAAAGTAAGTATTGTGAGTAGGTAAGAGAGAGAAAACAAGTTAGTGGATATTTGTTGTGAGTGGATATGAGAGAGAAAAGTGAAAATTTTAGGTATGTAGCAATAATTATGGGACGCCTAAAATGGAAATAAGTAGCAATGTTGGGTATGCCCACTTATATCTCAGTTTTTAATGTATAGGATTGATTAGATTTGATTGATCCATCACCTAAGTTTTATTTTATGGACTTTAGACCCATATGTAAGAAGTATTTATACATCATTTTTTAGGTAGTTCATTTGAATAGAATAGGCTTAGGAATAGGGCAAGAATATCAACATTCAAGAAAATCACGAGATTGAGTCAAGCTCCGCGCCATGCGCCTACGCGCCTTGCACATTGCGCCATGCACCTCTTTAGGCGCGCGCCGTGTTATGCGCCTCATTGGCTCAACACGCCTCATGATGTGTTTTAACACTTAGTGATTTATTGAAGACATGAAGGCTTGAAGAGATTCAAACTACGTCAAAGATCCAACGGTGGATAAATAACACGTATGCACTCAGATTTGAGGACACATGTCCACAACGGTCATATTTGTGTTATGTGTCTAACGGCTATAAAAGGACACGTGCTCCACTCAACGAGCTCCAACACATCTGTCCTTGATCTTATCCACAAGGGATTTCCAACGGCTAGTTTTTGGGGCCACCTATAAATACCCCATAACTTCAAACGTTTAAAGTTGCTAAGCTATTCTGAATTTCTCTCTCAAGCATTTGTTGAAGATTTGAAGATTGATAATTGATTTCCCAGAATCTCAAGAACACCTTCATACCTTCATACTTAGCCCAGATCCTCAAGCAAAAACACTTTAGTTTTCTTGTGCTCTCAATCTCATAGATCTAAAGAGCCTTGATACTAAAAACACACACGCACCTCTTTAAGTTTGATCACTTAGATCTTTCTTTAAGAGATACACCGGTTTGTCTAGGATTTGTTCTTTCATAGATAATAGATCTTGAGTTAGTATTGAGCTCAAAAGTTGTAATTTGTAATACTCACTCATATTATGAGATCTCCATTAGAAATCCAAGACTAACTATCTTGGTAGAGGACGTAGATCATTTCCCGATCGAACCTCTCCAAATAGCGCGTATTTACTTATTGTCATTTACTTTCAAGTTTATATCTTATCTCACTTTTTGCTTGTTTACTCATTGTAGATTGATTGGATTGAATTGTGTTGTGTTTGTCTATCATTTGCCTTAGTTCTATCTTTCACTCACTTTGAGCCAAAATACTTAGAGTGTGTGTGCGCCCCTTTATCATACTTTGCGCCTATTTACTTTACTAAATTCCGCTGTGCATTTCACTCACTCACTTAAGCGCATTTCATAACGCTTATTTGATAAAGTGCGCATTTGCAATTGAGTTTATCAAGGGTACGAAAAGAATTTCAAAACAGCTATTCACCCCCCCCTCTAGCTATTTTTATACCCTTGTTGCCCCTTTGGGACCAACAAGCAATAATATGAGACAGAAGGAGTATAGTTTATTTATCAGGGCTTACTTGTCAAACTCACAGTAACTATTCATTAATATTCCTACATCACTTTCTACCACATACCACGATTTCTATACTTAGAACACAACATTATTAAACACACTTTCCTAAATTCCATTCTAAGTCAAATATGTGTCCTTGTTAAAAGATGGAGGTGTATATCATAACCAAACCAGGAACGAGATCATGTAACATAGTTATAAAGGGTATGATTGGCATAATCGGATTCACGTAGGGAAGAATAATGAGCTAAATGGATTTGTCCCTCTTTGGAGAGATGTCAAGCTTGGGCCCCTCGAAGGAATGATGTTGATGAAATGTTTGTCCAAACTCAAATGGATTGATTTGATCAATGTCATTTGGATTATCAACATATTCGGGATCGAGAATAGTATTGAACAAAACAAGTTGACTTGTTGACCATATCTTGTGTTCAAAGACATCGTGGACAAAGGGATTATGACATGTTCTAATGGAATGCGAACTTGTATCTAGTTATACTATTTGGGTAGGTATGACAGTTTGCTAGAACCTAATCATATCTTATGAGTTCATGTTTGAACCCATTGCCAACTTAGTATAATCCTAGAGGGTCACACACACAATAGAACGAATCTAAAAGGACTTAAATGGAATTATGGGTCGAAGGACCTTTGAGGGATTTTAGGACTTTAGAGGAGAAAACAAGAAAGTGGGATCTCCTATAAGACCCGGGCGGACCTCTAGGGTTTCTGCCCAGAATTTTCCTGTTCCGTTTTCTTGCGGGTTTGGACACTTGTTTCTGTAGACACCCGCCTTGGACCGCTCACCCCGATTGCACATTTGATCTTGTGTTTCTCCCCATTTTAAGTGTTTCTCGTTAGTTTCTGTCACTTCCGTTAAGTTCCTGACTGACTTCGTTAAGTCTAGGGACTAAACTGAATAACAGGGCTGACTTTCTAGTCCACTATGTCAAAATCGCCTTCTCTGAGTCGCGCTCCTCTGACAAGAGGATCCAGACGCGCGCGCCTCCCGCCCCCAAAGCAGGAAGCGCGCGCCTCTGGGCGTCGGTTACAGATTTCTGGCCAGGATTCTCTCCCTTGCTCAATTTACAGGATTTTGCCCGGGAAAGATTTCTTGGTGACTGAGTTTTGGCACCAAAAACATCTCTCTTTCACCTATAAACCCCCCCCCCCCTTTACCTCCATTTTCAAGGACCTTTCGCTCTCAATCTCACATTTCAATAAGAAACCAAATTTCCTACTTTCAAAGCATTTTCCAAAGGATTTCTCCAAGTAATTCAACAAGAAGTGTTTGAAGTCTCTTGAAGTCTAGGTAAAGCTATTTCTTTCCCCTTCTCAACTCATCTCTTTTCTCTTTCTTTTTGTTTTATCAAAGTGCAATTACCCAAATCATTTTGGGACATGACTCTAATGATCACCTCATCTCATTGAGGTCGGTTAAAGAGTTATCTCCTACATTCCAAACTCTATTTTAAACCCCTTTTATGATTTAAAGAAGAAGAACGTTTATCATTCATGTAAATTTTGATCAAGCAAGACCAACTTTAGTTGGGCGAGATGGGTGTTTCGGTACTTCCCATCTCGTAACCTAACCCCCGAACCTCAAAACAAAGAATGTTTTCGTAATCAAACTTAGGCTATTATCAATAGGTTTTTCTTATGTTCCTCAAAACATAGGTGGCGACTCTAAAAAACAAGTTAGACATCCTAGGGTAACTCACGCGCTCTAGCCAAGCCGTGGGCTCCCCCGGGGTATCTACAGTGGCGACTCCGCTGGGGACGTTTGAGGGTTAAACTTGCATTCTAATCAAAATCTACATCTTTTCTGGGCATTCTGACTCCTGATGGGGGAGGCGCGCGCTTCTAGCCTCTTCAGCCTAAGGCGCGCGCATCCCGCATCAAGGACAAGAATCTCCCGCTTCTTCATGTTCTTCATCTTCTTCTTCTGCTATTCTCCACTAATCATTTCTGCAGGGGTTACAATATGCACATAGGACCAGGGCAATCCCCTGAGTCCAAAATCTGACAATCTGACAGGTGTGCCTAGGAGCGCGCGCCTCCCAATAGCATCGCGCCATGCGCGCGCGTCACTAGACATCTTGTATAGTACTCTTAATGCCAGCTTATGTGCTAGGCATGTTTCCGCTGTGTATGTATTAAGTTTGGTTTTAAATTTTCTTGTCTAGAACTCGTGTTGTGAGCTAGTATAGCTCCTTACTCTAGAGTATATATATCATGTCAGTTTGTTAAACAAATGTCATTAAGTTTCTTGTTAAGTTTCTTGTTCCTCGTTAGGCACTCCCATCCAGGTTCGAGGTTCTATTAGGGGATCCCGGGACCTGGGGGCGTGTCAGGTTGGTATCAGAGCTACCCTGGTTTAGCTACCCTGTTTAGCTACCTTGGTTTGCTCTAAGTCTGGATAGGGTCTATGGCCTAGGTATGGGTGAGTCTTGGGGTGTTATTAATACGCTGAGTGTTTACCTACAGGTACAATGAGTTCTGAAGGTACAAGTGGTAGTAATCAGCTGAGATCTATAACTCCTCAAGAAGAAATGGTTGATAATGTTGACTGGGATTATCCTAATCGCCTTACAAGGTTCTTGAAGCTGAAACCTCGTAGTTTTGACGGGGAATTTGATTCTAAGAAGGCAGAAGAGTGGATTGAAAGTATTGAGAAGATCTTTACAGCCTTGAGATGTGCGGGTGGTGATAAGGTAACCTTTGCAACCTTTAAACTTGAGAAAGCCGCTGAACATTGGTGGCAAGTGTTGAGTAAAAGTTGGGAACTGGAAGGTGTACCACAGACATGGGAGAATTTTCTTAAAGCTTTTAAGTCGCAGTTTATTCCAACAGTGGTCCAAGATAGAAAGGAAATGGAATTCTTAATCTGGAGCAGGGAAGTCTGACAGTGGGGCAATACTCAACCAAGTTCACAGAATTGGCAAGGTATTGTGATCACTTAGTTCCAAACGAAGCCAAGAAGGCACAAAGGTTTGTTAAAGGGTTAAGGACTGAGTATAGAAAGCAACTTCTTTCTCTACAGCTCACTAGCTATCAGCAAGCAGTGGAGAAGGCTTATACTATTGAAAATGATATTGAAGAACACAAGGTGAAGTTGGGAACAACCATGACTGGTCGTGTATCAGAGAAAACTCAGGGATCTGGTTCTAAAGGTGGTAAATCTGGCCGCCAAGATCGTCGATTCCGACAGCCAACTGAAAGTAAAGGTAGTGTATCAACGGGGTCGAGGACAACAGTCCAAGGTCTCAGGAGAGTATGTGGCTTTTGTTCGAAAGAAGGCCATTCTGAAGACAAGTGTTGGCTAAAGCAAGGAAACTGTATAGTGTGTGGTGAAGCGGGGCATTTTGCTAGGAATTGTTCTAAAAGTAAAGTAAATCAAGTTGGGGGTACAAGTCAACCAGTCTCAGGTTCCAAGAGAGATAGTGGTGGTCGACCAAAAGTTCAGGGTCGAGTGTTTGCTTTAGATCAGCAGGGTGTAGCTGAGTCTTCTGTAGTCATAGGAGGTATTATATTACTTTCTAGTACGAGAGCGCGAGTCTTGATAGATCCAGGCTCATCTCATTCTTATGTGGCATCTCATTTTGTGTCGCATTTGCATGTTCTTCCTGATTCTATGCCTTATGTGCTAGAAGTATCTTCCCCTATGGGAGATTGCATGTTTACTTCTGAGGTCTACAAGAAATGTGAGGTTCTTGTGGGTGATCATGCCCTTCTTGCTGACCTAGTCGTGTTACCTATAAGGGACTTTGACGTGATTCTTGGCATGGATTGGCTTTATGTGCATCATGCATCTGTTGATTGTTATAGAAAAGTAGTAACTTTTTCTATTCCTGGTTTGCCTGATTTTACCTTTGAAGGTGATAGGCCTTTATGTGCTATACATGTTATTTCTGCTTTAAAAGCTAGAAAACTTTTATCTCGTGGTTGTGCCGGGTATCTCGCATGTGTACTTGATCAGAGTTTATCTGTTCCCAAGATGGAGGATATTCATGTTGTGTCTGAATTTTCAGATGTGTTCTCTTCTGAGTATAGTATGCCACCTGATCGAGAGCTTGAGTTCTGTATTGAGTTATTACCAGGTACAGCACCAATCTCTAAAGCACCTTATAGAATGACTCCAGCTGAGTTGAGAGAGTTAAAAACACAGCTTGAGGAATTGCTTGAAAGGGGCTTTATCAGGCCTAGTGTATCACCGTGGGGTGCACCAGTGTTGTTTGTCAGAAAGAAAGATGGGACTCTGCGATTGTGTATTGATTACAGAGATCTTAATCAGGTAACTATCAAGAACAAATATCCGTTACCTCATATTGATGACTTGTTTGATCAGCTTCAGGGTTCAGTAGTGTATTCGAAGCTTGACTTGAGAAGTGGTTATCATCAGTTGAAAATCAGATATGAGGATATACCAAAGACAGCTTTCCGTACCAGGTATGGGCATTATGAGTTTATTGTTATGCCATTTGGTTTGACAAATGCTCCAGCTGTATTTATGGATTTGATGAACCGTATCTTCAAGCCATATCTTGATTGTTTTGTGGTGGTATTCATTGATGACATTCTTGTGTATTCTAAGTCACGGGCTGAGCATGAACAACATCTCAGAGTGGTATTACAAGTTCTTCGTGAGAAACAATTATTTGTAAAATTCAGCAAATGTGCTTTCTGGTTAGAAGAGGTTTCATTCTTGGGGCATGTTGTGTCTGCTACTGGTATTGCAGTAGATCATTCTAAAGTTGAAGCAGTTGTAAACTGGAAGAGGCCAACTACAGTGACAGAGATCCGTAGTTTCTTGGGCTTGGCTAGTTATTATCGGAGGTTCATTGAGGGATTCTCCAAGATTGCTACTCCATTGACTAATATGACTCGAAAAGCTATTTCTTTTGAATGGAATGACAAATGTGAAGCAAGTTTTCAGGAGTTAAAAAGGCGTTTGACTACAGCTCCAGTCTTGGCTTTGCCTAATGGTTCTGAGCATTTCATGGTTTATACTGATGCTTCTAAAGAAGGATTGGGTTGTGTTCTGATGCAAGAGGGAAAGGTAATAGCTTATGCTTCTCGAAAACTATCTCCTTATGAAAAGAATTATCCTACTCACGATTTAGAGTTGGCTGCGATTATTTTTGCTTTGCATAAATGGAGGCATTACTTGTATGGAACCAAATTTGAGGTTTTCACTGATCATAAAAGTTTGAAGTACTTGTTTTGTCAAAAAGAGCTTAACATGAGGCAACGTAGATGGATGGAGAAATTGAAGGATCATGATTGTACTATCCTTTATCATCCAGGAAAAGCAAATGTTGTGGCAGATGCACTGAGCAGAAAGACTTATATTTCTTGCTTGATGATTCGTGAATGGAAGATGTTTGAAGACTTGTGTGATTGGAGTCCTTGTGAATCAAATCATAGAATTATCATTGCTAATATAAAAGCTACTTCAGATTTACTCCAACAGATCAAAGAAGCTCAGGTAATTGATTCTGAATTGCAGAAAATCATTAGTGGAATGAACGAAGGAAAGCAACCAAATTTTTCTTTTAATAGTGATGGAATTCTTACCTTTCGAGGCAGAGTTTGTATTCCAGTTGATCCTGAGATAAAGAAGAAAGTTCTTGAAGAGGCTCACAAAGCCAAGTATACTATTCATCCTGGAAGTACTAAAATGTACCAAGACTTGAAGAAACATTTTTGGTGGAACAATATGAAAAGAGAAATTGCTGAGTATGTTTCCAAATGTTTGACTTGTCAACAAGTAAAAGTGGAACATCAACGTCCAGCAGGTTTGTTGCAACCATTAGAAATTCCAGAGTGGAAATGGGAGCATATTACTATGGATTTTGTGACTGGTTTGCCACGTACCAGACGAGGCCATGATGCTGTTTGGGTTATAGTGGACAGGTTGACTAAATCAGCTCACTTCTTGTCTGTTTCCATGGGATATTCATTGTCTCAATTGGCATCTTTGTATGTTCAGGAGATAGTCCGACTGCATGGGTTCCTGTGAGTATTGTATCTGATAGAGATCCTCGTTTTACTTCTCGATTCTGGCAGGCTCTTCAGGGTGCTATGGGTACTAAATTGAATTTCAGTACTGCTTTTCATCCTCAATCTGATGGGCAATCTGAGAGGCTTATACAGATTCTCGAGGATATGTTACGTGCTTGTGTTATTGATTTCAAAGGCAGTTGGGATACTCATCTTCCTTTGGCTGAGTTTGCTTATAATAACAGTTATCAGTCTAGCATTGAAATGGCTCCATATGAGGCTCTTTATGGCAGAAAATGTCGATCTCCTATATGCTGGGATGAAGTGGGAGAAGCTAGACTCTTGGGTCCTGAAATGGTTCAACAGTCAATTGAAAGTGTGAAACTTATTCGAGATAGATTGCGCACAGCTCAGAGTAGACAAAAGAGTTATGCAGATCATCGTAGAAGGGATCTTGAATTTCAGGTAGGTGACTTTGTATTCTTGAAGGTCTCTCCTTGTAGAGGTATAAAGAGATTTGGGAAGAAAGGAAAGTTATCTCCTCGGTATATCGGTCCATTTGAGATTCTTGAAAGAGTTGGGAAGTTGGCTTACAGAGTGGCTTTACCTCCTTCTTTATCGGGTATTCATGATGTGTTCCATGTATCTATGCTTCGCAAGTATATGGCAGATGAATCACATGTTCTTGAGTATGAGGCTATTCCATTTCAGCCTGATTTGTCTTATGAGGAACACCTGTTGAAATTCTTGACTGGAAAGAGCAAGTATTGCGTACCAAAAGGATTCCTGTTGTGAAGGTCCTGTGGAGGAATCATGAAATTGAAGAGGCTACTTGGGAAACCGAGAAAGAGATGCGAGATAAATACCCGAGCCTATTTGAAAACTTTGGTAAGTAAAATTCGTGGGCGAATTTTCTTTAAGGTGGGGAGGATGTAACACCCATCGAATTTCTTGTTAAATATTTGACATACTTGTTAAATACTTGAACTTGCATGTTATGTGTTAGTTTTACTTGGGTTAAAGTTTTAACTGCTTTAAATAGTTAAGGTGGTTAAATGTCTAGTTTTGACTTTTGGGTCATTTGTGAAAATTTGACTTTAGGGGTCTTTTTGTTAAAAGTGAAACTTAAGGGGCCTACTGGTCATTTCTTAAAACTTCCAAGTATATCAAGACTTGGGTTTGCCTGAGAAGGCATTTTTACCCAATTTCTTCTCGTTCTTCCTCTGTTTCATAACCTAGGGTTAAAAGTTTTCCCTATTCCCGACTCCTCGAGTTTAATTATCCCTCCGTTCTTGATTCCGATCCCGGATTAATATTCGTGGCGTTGAATAGAGCGTTCCAGGCCGAACAGAAATAAGTTTTGGTCAACTTGAATTTTGACTAGGTAAGTTATTAGCTCCCCCTTACTTGTAATAACATGCATAAATGTTATTCTCGATACTTGTGAATGTTAATTTTGTGTTTGGGACAATTTTTGGGATACTTGTAAGTTTGGGACAAAGGGAGTAATAATCCTCTGTATAAAATGATGAAAGAACTTGGGAAAATGGTTTGTTATGCCTTTTTTAGGTTGTGAACTTGTTAGTAAATGTTACTCCTACGTTTGGGACGGAAAATATTTCAACCTGGGAAAGAAATGGGAATTTCGCATTTTAGTACACTGTGCGACCGCACAAAAATGATTGTGCGACCGCACATCTTTCTGAAGGGTTTTTCAAAGAAATTGACTTGGTTGTGTGCGGCCGCACAGTCCATTTTGGGCGACCGCACAGTTACCTGAAAAACAAAAATATTGTGTAAAGTTTGTATAAGTTGGAAGTAACCCTAGTTAAGGTATATAACCTTAGTATAAGATGTCCTAGCAAGTGTTGTGATACTGTAGGGGCATCAGACTTGGTCTTAAACATGTATACTCATTGAATCAAAATGAGAACATAAGTATAAGAGTAGTATCTCTTCTTTATGTCTTGAAAGTGCTATGAACAAGCACTAATGTGTTATACTTGTTGTGAATCCAATGATTGTGCACCTTAGAGGCATTAGCATAAGGTCTTAGACTTGAACATCCTAAGAATAGGATTGGAATTTTGTAAGAGTAAATGTATAACTCTTATACTTGTTTGAATGTCCAAAGATTGGAAGTTATAACTTGAAGTATAAGACATTAAAAGCTTGTACGTGACTTGAACGTCCATAGAAATGGATTAAGACTTGAATATAAGATAATAAAATCTTGTACTTGGCTTGACACCAATACATATGTATGGTAGTGAACTAGAAAGTGCTATGAACAAGCACTAACGTGTATGAGACATGTTCTTGTTGTGTATGTGCAAACATTGCATATAGTTGCTTGATAACAAGGTGACTTCTTGAGTACTTGAAGCATGTTCCTTGTTGAGCTAGTCCACTACATTTGGATTAGTTCTTCTCCCGTTGTTCAAGTAAATATCTACTTGTACTTTCTTGTGTGAGTCCAGCTGGTTCTCCTTGCTTGTTCGAAAATGTATAGGTTCACTCTTGTCGCGAGAGCTGGGGTTTAAGTGACAATCGGGTCCCTATGTATTTCCGCCTGACCCCTTACTACCGGCCATAGTAAGGGCATAGCTTCCTTAGTTGGAGCAATAAGCCTGACTTAAGTGAATGCTAAACTCCCGTCCCGAACACCTCGTGAATAATCATGAGTACTGATATTGAGAATGACACTGGTTACCGGGTCTTCTGATATATACTGAATAATCAGTTCCTGTTATTGATCGTGATGTCAAAGTAATACAAGCTTCGACAACAATGGTATTCTTGGGAGGAATAAGGAAGGAAGCAATATCCTTATAACTTGCTTGTTTAGCCTTATGTGCTATTTGATGAGTGGATTATCCTCTCATATACTTGTTACTTGATGATACTTGAGATATGATTATTTGAGTATCTACTTGAATTGCATGATAACATGTCATGTAGTTGCATCTAATAGCTTATTGAGATTTATCTCACCCTTTATTTGTTTCCCGCCCAGGAAAGGAAGGATAGTGCGCGGTGAGGCTCGACATAGTTGGGAGCTTGCTTCGCAGGTCGTGATTGTTTTGGGGCTTGTGTCCTTTTACTCTTGGTGAGGACGATGTATTATGGGTTTTGTAACTCCTTATTTTGGGGTAGACAGTCTTATTCAGTTCTTGTTGTCACTAGACATCTTGTATAGTACTCTTAATGCCAGCTTATGTGCTAGGCATGTTTCCGCTGTGTATGTATTAAGTTTGGTTTTAAATTTTCTTGTCTAGAACTCGTGTTGTGAGCTAGTATAGCTCCTTACTCTAGAGTATATATATCATGTTCAGTTTGTTAAACAAATGTCATTAAGTTTCTTGTTAAGTTTCTTGTTCCTCGTTAGGCACTCCCATCCAGGTTCGAGGTTCTATTAGGGGATCCCGGGACCTGGGGGCGTGTCAGGTTGGTATCAGAGCTACCCTGGTTTAGCTACCCTGTTTAGCTACCTTGGTTTGCTCTAAGTCTGGATAGGGTCTATGGCCTAGGTATGGGTGAGTCTTGGGGTGTTATTAATAACGCTGAGTGTTTACCTACAGGTACAATGAGTTCTGAAGGTACAAGTGGTAGTAATCAGCTGAGATCTATAACTCCTCAAGAAGAAATGGTTGATAATGTTGACTGGGATTATCCTAATCGCCTTACAAGGTTCTTGAAGCTGAAACCTCGTAGTTTTGACGGGGAATTTGATTCTAAGAAGGCAGAAGAGTGGATTGAAAGTATTGAGAAGATCTTTACAGCCTTGAGATGTGCGGGTGGTGATAAGGTAACCTTTGCAACCTTTAAACTTGAGAAAGCCGCTGAACATTGGTGGCAAGTGTTGAGTAAAAGTTGGGAACTGGAAGGTGTACCACAGACATGGGAGAATTTTCTTAAAGCTTTTAAGTCGCAGTTTATTCCAACAGTGGTCCAAGATAGAAAGGAAATGGAATTTCTTAATCTGGAGCAGGGAAGTCTGACAGTGGGGCAATACTCAACCAAGTTCACAGAATTGGCAAGGTATTGTGATCACTTAGTTCCAAACGAAGCCAAGAAGGCACAAAGGTTTGTTAAAGGGTTAAGGACTGAGTATAGAAAGCAACTTCTTTCTCTACAGCTCACTAGCTATCAGCAAGCAGTGGAGAAGGCTTATACTATTGAAAATGATATTGAAGAACACAAGGTGAAGTTGGGAACAACCATGACTGGTCGTGTATCAGAGAAAACTCAGGGATCTGGTTCTAAAGGTGGTAAATCTGGCCGCCAAGATCGTCGATTCCGACAGCCAACTGAAAGTAAAGGTAGTGTATCAACGGGGTCGAGGACAACAGTCCAAGGTCTCAGGAGAGTATGTGGCTTTTGTTCGAAAGAAGGCCATTCTGAAGACAAGTGTTGGCTAAAGCAAGGAAACTGTATAGTGTGTGGTGAAGCGGGGCATTTTGCTAGGAATTGTTCTAAAAGTAAAGTAAATCAAGTTGGGGGTACAAGTCAACCAGTCTCAGGTTCCAAGAGAGATAGTGGTGGTCGACCAAAAGTTCAGGGTCGAGTGTTTGCTTTAGATCAGCAGGGTGTAGCTGAGTCTTCTGTAGTCATAGGAGGTATTATATTACTTTCTAGTACGAGAGCGCGAGTCTTGATAGATCCAGGCTCATCTCATTCTTATGTGGCATCTCATTTTGTGTCGCATTTGCATGTTCTTCCTGATTCTATGCCTTATGTGCTAGAAGTATCTTCCCCTATGGGAGATTGCATGTTTACTTCTGAGGTCTACAAGAAATGTGAGGTTCTTGTGGGTGATCATGCCCTTCTTGCTGACCTAGTCGTGTTACCTATAAGGGACTTTGACGTGATTCTTGGCATGGATTGGCTTTATGTGCATCATGCATCTGTTGATTGTTATAGAAAAGTAGTAACTTTTTCTATTCCTGGTTTGCCTGATTTTACCTTTGAAGGTGATAGGCCTTTATGTGCTATACATGTTATTTCTGCTTTAAAAGCTAGAAAACTTTTATCTCGTGGTTGTGCCGGGTATCTCGCATGTGTACTTGATCAGAGTTTATCTGTTCCCAAGATGGAGGATATTCATGTTGTGTCTGAATTTTCAGATGTGTTCTCTTCTGAGTATAGTATGCCACCTGATCGAGAGCTTGAGTTCTGTATTGAGTTATTACCAGGTACAGCACCAATCTCTAAAGCACCTTATAGAATGACTCCAGCTGAGTTGAGAGAGTTAAAAACACAGCTTGAGGAATTGCTTGAAAGGGGCTTTATCAGGCCTAGTGTATCACCGTGGGGTGCACCAGTGTTGTTTGTCAGAAAGAAAGATGGGACTCTGCGATTGTGTATTGATTACAGAGATCTTAATCAGGTAACTATCAAGAACAAATATCCGTTACCTCATATTGATGACTTGTTTGATCAGCTTCAGGGTTCAGTAGTGTATTCGAAGCTTGACTTGAGAAGTGGTTATCATCAGTTGAAAATCAGATATGAGGATATACCAAAGACAGCTTTCCGTACCAGGTATGGGCATTATGAGTTTATTGTTATGCCATTTGGTTTGACAAATGCTCCAGCTGTATTTATGGATTTGATGAACCGTATCTTCAAGCCATATCTTGATTGTTTTGTGGTGGTATTCATTGATGACATTCTTGTGTATTCTAAGTCACGGGCTGAGCATGAACAACATCTCAGAGTGGTATTACAAGTTCTTCGTGAGAAACAATTATTTGTAAAATTCAGCAAATGTGCTTTCTGGTTAGAAGAGGTTTCATTCTTGGGGCATGTTGTGTCTGCTACTGGTATTGCAGTAGATCATTCTAAAGTTGAAGCAGTTGTAAACTGGAAGAGGCCAACTACAGTGACAGAGATCCGTAGTTTCTTGGGCTTGGCTAGTTATTATCGGAGGTTCATTGAGGATTCTCCAAGATTGCTACTCCATTGACTAATATGACTCGAAAAGCTATTTCTTTTGAATGGAATGACAAATGTGAAGCAAGTTTTCAGGAGTTAAAAAGGCGTTTGACTACAGCTCCAGTCTTGGCTTTGCCTAATGGTTCTGAGCATTTCATGGTTTATACTGATGCTTCTAAAGAAGGATTGGGTTGTGTTCTGATGCAAGAGGGAAAGGTAATAGCTTATGCTTCTCGAAAACTATCTCCTTATGAAAAGAATTATCCTACTCACGATTTAGAGTTGGCTGCGATTATTTTTGCTTTGCATAAATGGAGGCATTACTTGTATGGAACCAAATTTGAGGTTTTCACTGATCATAAAAGTTTGAAGTACTTGTTTTGTCAAAAAGAGCTTAACATGAGGCAACGTAGATGGATGGAGAAATTGAAGGATCATGATTGTACTATCCTTTATCATCCAGGAAAAGCAAATGTTGTGGCAGATGCACTGAGCAGAAAGACTTATATTTCTTGCTTGATGATTCGTGAATGGAAGATGTTTGAAGACTTGTGTGATTGGAGTCCTTGTGAATCAAATCATAGAATTATCATTGCTAATATAAAAGCTACTTCAGATTTACTCCAACAGATCAAAGAAGCTCAGGTAATTGATTCTGAATTGCAGAAATCATTAGTGGAATGAACGAAGGAAAGCAACCAATTTTTCTTTTAATAGTGATGGAATTCTTACCTTTCGAGGCAGAGTTTGTATTCCAGTTGATCCTGAGATAAAGAAGAAAGTTCTTGAAGAGGCTCACAAAGCCAAGTATACTATTCATCCTGGAAGTACTAAAATGTACCAAGACTTGAAGAAACATTTTTGGTGGAACAATATGAAAAGAGAAATTGCTGAGTATGTTTCCAAATGTTTGACTTGTCAACAAGTAAAAGTGGAACATCAACGTCCAGCAGGTTTGTTGCAACCATTAGAAATTCCAGAGTGGAAATGGGAGCATATTACTATGGATTTTGTGACTGGTTTGCCACGTACCAGACGAGGCCATGATGCTGTTTGGGTTATAGTGGACAGGTTGACTAAATCAGCTCACTTCTTGTCTGTTTCCATGGGATATTCATTGTCTCAATTGGCATCTTTGTATGTTCAGGAGATAGTCCGACTGCATGGGGTTCCTGTGAGTATTGTATCTGATAGAGATCCTCGTTTTACTTCTCGATTCTGGCAGGCTCTTCAGGGTGCTATGGGTACTAAATTGAATTTCAGTACTGCTTTTCATCCTCAATCTGATGGGCAATCTGAGAGGCTTATACAGATTCTCGAGGATATGTTACGTGCTTGTGTTATTGATTTCAAAGGCAGTTGGGATACTCATCTTCCTTTGGCTGAGTTTGCTTATAATAACAGTTTCAGTCTAGCATTGAAATGGCTCCATATGAGGCTCTTTATGGCAGAAAATGTCGATCTCCTATATGCTGGGATGAAGTGGGAGAAGCTAGACTCTTGGGTCCTGAAATGGTTCAACAGTCAATTGAAAGTGTGAAACTTATTCGAGATAGATTGCGCACAGCTCAGAGTAGACAAAAGAGTTATGCAGATCATCGTAGAAGGGATCTTGAATTTCAGGTAGGTGACTTTGTATTCTTGAAGGTCTCTCCTTGTAGAGGTATAAAGAGATTTGGGAAGAAAGGAAAGTTATCTCCTCGGTATATCGGTCCATTTGAGATTCTTGAAAGAGTTGGGAAGTTGGCTTACAGAGTGGCTTTACCTCCTTCTTTATCGGGTATTCATGATGTGTTCCATGTATCTATGCTTCGCAAGTATATGGCAGATGAATCACATGTTCTTGAGTATGAGGCTATTCCATTTCAGCCTGATTTGTCTTATGAGGAACAACCTGTTGAAATTCTTGACTGGAAAGAGCAAGTATTGCGTACCAAAAGGATTCCTGTTGTGAAGGTCCTTGGAGGAATCATGAAATTGAAGAGGCTACTTGGGAACCGAGAAAGAGATGCGAGATAAATACCCGAGCCTATTTGAAAACTTTGGTAAGTAAAATTCGTGGGCGAATTTTCTTTAAGGTGGGGAGGATGTAACACCCATCGAATTTCCTTGTTAAATATTTGACATACTTGTTAAATACTTGAACTTGCATGTTATGTGTTAGTTTTACTTGGGTTAAATTTTTAACTGCTTTAAATAGTTAAGGTGGTTAAATGTCTAGTTTTGACTTTTGGGTCATTTGTGAAAATTTGACTTTAGGGGTCTTTTTGTTAAAAGTGAAACTTGAGGGGCCTACTGTCATTTCTTGAAACTTCCAAGTATATCAAGACTTGGTTGCCTGAGAAGGCATTTTTACCCAATCTTTCGTTCTCTCTCTCTGTTCATAACCTAGGGTTAAAAGTTTTCCTATTCCCGACTCCTCGAGTTTAATTATCCCTCCGTTCTTGATTCCGATCCCGGATTAATATTCGTGGGCGTTGAATAGAGCGTTCCAGCCGAACAGAAATAAGTTTTGGTCAACTTGAATTTTGACTAGGTAAGTTATTAGCTCCCCCTTACTTGTAATAACATGCATAAATGTTATTCTCGATACTTGTGAATGTTAATTTTGTGTTTGGGACAATTTTTGGGATACTTGTAAGTTTGGGACAAAGGAGTAATAATCCTCTGTAAAAATGATGAAAGAATGGGAAAATATGGTTTGGGAATGTTATGCTTTTTTAGGTTGTGAACTTGTTAGTAAATGTTACTCCTACGTTTGGGACGGAAAATATTTCAACCTGGGAAAAGAAATGGGAATTTCGCATTTTAGTACACTGTGCGACCGCACAAAAATGATTGTGCGACCGCACATCTTTCTGAAGGGTTTTTCAAAGAAATTGACTTGGTTGTGTGCGGCCGCACAGTCCATTTTGGGCGACCGCACAGTTACCTGAAAAACAAAAAATTTTGTTGTAAAGTTTGTATAAGTTGGAAGTAACCCTAGTTAAGGTATATAACCTTAGTATAAGATGTCCTAGCAAGTGTTTTGATACTGTAGGGCATCAGACTTGGTCTTAAACATGTATACTCATTGAATCAAAATGAGAACATAAGTATAAGAGTAGTATCTCTTCTTTATGTCTTGAAAGTGCTATGAACAAGCACTAATGTGTTATACTTGTTGTGAATCCAATGATTGTGCACCTTAGAGGCATTAGCATAAGGTCTTAGACTTGAACATCCTAAGAATAGGATTGGAATTTGTAAGAGTAAATGTATAACTCTTATACTTGTTTGAATGTCCAAAGATTGGAAGTTATAACTTGAAGTATAAGACATTAAAAGCTTGTACGTGACTTGAACGTCCATAGAAATGGATTAAGACTTGAATATAAATAATAAAATCTTGTACTTGGCTTGACACCAATACATATGTATGGTAGTGAACTAGAAAGTGCTATGAACAAGCACTAACGTGTATGAGACATGTTCTTGTTGTGTATGTGCAAACATTGCATACATTTGCTTGATAACAAGGTGACTTCTTGAGTACTTGAAGCATGTTCCTTGTTGAGCTAGTCCACTACATTTGGATTAGTTCTTCTCCCGTTGTTCAAGTAAATATCTACTTGTACTTTCTTGTGTGAGTCCAGCTGGTTCTCCTTGCTTGTTCGAAAATGTATAGGTTCACGCTTGTCGCGAGAGCTGGGGTTTAAGTGACAATCGGGTCCCTATGTATATCCGCTGACCCCTTACTACCGGCCATAGTAAGGGCATAGCTTCCTTAGTTGGAGCAATAAGCCTGACTTAAGTGAATGCTAAACTCCGTCCCGAACACCTCGTGAATAATCATGAGTACTGATATTGAGAATGACACTGGTTACCGGGTCTTCTGATATATACTGAATAATCAGTTCCTGTTATTGATCGTGATGTCAAAGTAATACAAGCTTCGACAACAATGGTATTCTTGGAGGAATAAGGAAGGAAGCAATATCCTTATAACTTGCTTGTTTAGCCTTATGTGCTATTTGATGAGTGGATTATCCTCTCATATACTTGTTACTTGATGATACTTGAGATATGATTATTTGAGTATCTACTTGAATTGCATGATAACATGTCATGTAGTTGCATCTAATAGCTTACTGAGATTTATCTCACCCTTTATTTGTTTCCCCCCCCCAGGAAAGGAAGGATAGTGCGCGGTGAGGCTCGACATAGTTGGGAGCTTTGCATCGCAGGTCGTGATTGTTTGGGGGCTTGTGTCCTTTTACTCTTGGTGAGGACGATGTATTATGGGTTTGTAACTCCTTATTTTGGGGTAGACAGTCTGTATTCAGTTCTTGTTGTCACTAACATCTTGTATAGTACTCTTAATGCCAGCTTATGTGCTAGGCATGTTTCTGCTGTGTATGTATTAAGTTTGGTTTTAAATTTTCTTGTCTAGAACTCGTGTTGTGGAGCTAGTATAGCTCCTTACTCTAGAGTATATATATCATGTCAGTTTGTTAAACAAATGTCATTAAGTTTCTTGTTAAGTTTCTTGTTCCTCGTTAGGCACTCCCATCCAGGTTCGAGGTTCTATTAGGGGATCCCGGGACCTGGGGGCGTGTCAACCTTCACCAAGCAGACAGAATGGAAAGTACCTATTTGCCAGAGCAAACCTGACAAAGCTGCGTCATCACTAACTCCACAGCTGCGCAAGGAATCTCGTAAATGACTCTGGAACTTAAATGATAATGATAACTCTGTTGTAGAAGCGCAATTCAATGTTCCAGCAAGCAGAAAAGGTCTCCTGCTTTACTGCGCACTCTCAAGCGCATATTTGGTATCGACAGTAGATTCTAGACACGACTGGAGATGTCAACGCTCTTGAAGATGTGTGTGAAGGAAGAGGTCCCTCAGTAACATATGGTGACAACAACAAGGGCACATAATTGGATATGGACTAATCAGAATAGAGTCTCAAGCACAACCTGCTCTCCATATCACAATTCTGCGATAAAAGCCTAGAATGCCTATTCACTTCAACGTATTACTATATCAAGGATGGCACATTTGGACTAACTTTGCTCACAGGGACACGTAAGACCAATGTTTCCCTTATTGATCTTACTGCTATAAATTTTTCACTAATCTCTGTTTTGTAGCAAAGAAAGTGAAAGCATCCTAAGCAGTTTCTCCAGCAAGATTGCATCCTCAACTTCATAATGCTTACAACTGCTTCACATGGATCGGTTTGGACCGGTAACCACCGCGAGCATTGAAGGAAACAAATATACTTTAGTTGTGGTGGATGACTACTCAAGATACACATGGGTCGAAATATGATATCTCGACTGCTCTCTTTCGAAAGCTCCAAACTCAAAAAGAAGACATCGTAAGCGTTAGATCAGACAATGAAACTAAGTTCAAAATAATAACGATGTTGCTCAATATTGTGATGACCATGGAATTGATCACAATATCTATGCTGCTGGAGTTCCTCAATAAAATGGCGTTGTGGAAAGAATCGTACGTTGATTGAGGCTGGGAAGACAATGATAGCAGAAGCAAAGCTTCCAAAGTATTTCTGGGGAGAAGCTGTCAACGCTGCATGCTTTACTCAAAATAGATCCCTCATCAACAAAACCTACAACAAAACTCCATATGAGTTATGGAGAGGAAGAGCGCCCAACATTGCTTTCTTCAAGATTTTTGGCTGCAAATGCTATATCCTCTACAATGGCAAAGATCATAGAGGTAAATTCGACGCCAAAGCAGATGAAGGTATTTTGTTGGGTACGCCAAACATTCAAAAGCTTTTCGTGTTTTTAATAGAACTACTCTAGTAATTGTTGAATCTGTACATGTTACTTTTGATGAACATTCTCTCCTTGAGCCACATTTGACTCCAAATGATTCTGATGATTCTGCTGAGAATGTTGAGACAGGTACGCAGCCACAAACTGCACCTGCATAGAATGATAATGAAAGTCAAAATCAAAATCAGAATCAAGTAAGTCTATCGCATGCGCATACACCCGATACTGCGCCAGAAGTTGCAACTCCTGATGCGCAAACACCTCTACCTGCGCATGATGTTTCTCTGCTTCAGCAAATCACCTTTGATGATCTTGATGCTGGAGCAAATGAAGTACCTATTTAAGATCTTCGTATTCCTATTACTCAACCTAACTTACCTCCCGAGGTTCGTGAAGTTAGAGATCACCCAACTTCAAACATCATTGGTGATCTCAATGTAGGGGTTCGTACTAGGAGAGCATCAAACTTTGATGATGAATATCACTCCTTTATCTCTCAAATCGAACCAAAGAAGATTGATGAAGCGTTCCGAGATTCAAGCTGGGTTACTGCTGTGCAAGAAGAGCTTAACCAATTTAAGCGCTGCAAGGTTGGACCTTAGTACCCAGACCTCATGACCAAGGAGTTATTGGTACAAAATGGGTATTCAGCAACAGATGGATGAGAATGGAAGCATCACAAGAAACAAAGCAAGGCTGGTTGCGCAAGTCTATAGGAAAGAGGAAGGAATCGACTATAATGAAACTTTTGCGCCTGTAGCAAGACTAGAAGCTATCATAATTTTCTTAGCTTATGCCTCTCACAAGAAATTCAAGCTTTATCAAATGGATGTGAAGAGAGCATTTATCAACGGAGAACTCCAAGAGACGGTCTACATAGCTCAACCTCCTGGATTTGAAGATAGCAGATTTCCAAATCACGTCTTCAAGCTTCAGAAAGCTTTGTATGGACTTAAGCAAGCTCCAAGAGCATGGTACGATACTCTATCAAAATTCCTACTAGAGAAAGGCTTCAAGCGCGGTAAAATTGATACAACTCTTTTATTGCTAAGTATAATGATCACTCTTACTTGTTCAAATTTATATCGATGATATTATATTTGGTTCTACTAATGAGTTACTTTGTAAAAGCTTTGAGAAGCTCATGAAAAGCAAGTTTGAAATGAGCATGATGGGAGAACTCACATTCTTCCTCAGACTTCAAATCAAGCAATTGAATAATGGCATCTTCATAAATCAAGCTAAGTACACAAGAGACTTAATCAAGAAATTTGGATTTGAGAATGCTAAAGCATACGACACTCCAATGGCCACGGGCAATAAGCTTGACAAAGACTTAAAAGGTAAGAAAGTTGATCAAACTTTATATCGAGGTATGATTGGCTCTCTCCTTTATCTTACTGCTAGTAGGCCAGATATCATGTTTAGTGTTTGTGTCTGTGCGCGCTATCAAGCGGACCCTAGAGAAGCGCACTTAACTGCTGTTAAACGCATTATTCGTTATCTTTCTGGAACTGTTAACCTTGGACTTTGGTACACCAAAGATTCAATTTTCGATTTGCTAGGTTATTCAGATGCAGACTACGCAGCATGCACAATTGACAGAAAGAGCACAAGTGGAACTTCTCATTTCCTTGAAAATCGACTTGTTGCGTGGGCAAGCAAGAAGCAAGCTGCTGTGTCCATATCCACTACAGAAGCTGACTACATTGCTGCTGGAAGCTGCTGCTACCAAATCCTATGGATGAAGCAACAATTGGTGGACTATGGAATTCATGAAGGAAATTGCCCAATTTTTCGACAATATGTCCACCATAGCAGTCTCCAACAATCCTGTCATGCATTCAAAGACAAAGCACATCGACATCAAATATCATTTTCTCAAGGATCACGTGGAAAAAGGAAACATTCATTTAGAGCACATGGGAACAGATAATCAAATTGTTGATATCCTTACAAAGGCTCTTGACGCAAAAAGATTTGTATTCTTGAGAGGAGAAATGGGTATGCTTGAACTTAGCTAAACTCATCCATATGGTTTTGTGTTACTAATAAGTTTGCTTGATAAGTGTGCAAAATAGGTAAAAGGTTCATGCGCCTGCGCAAAACGTGTGCAATATATCTGCGCAACCAATTACTGCGCATGAAGCAACAGTTATGAGATTTATAGAATCTCTACGCTTTTTATACGCTGTGCATGACTATCCATACGCAATCATCGTGGATCGCAGGTAAGTACACTATTCATTAGAAATTGCACATAGGTCCTTGACTGAAAAGTCAACATAATTCACAAGGGTACTTGTGTAATTAAATTTTTCCCGCGCCTTTATTTTTTTATTTTCTTGGGATTACAGTTTATACCCCTGCGCATATCCCAGATGTCATCAATGCAAAAGGCCATTGATTGACAGCGCACGTCCTTTCTTACCAAATCATTTATGTGGGAAATGAACCGATTGTGACTAGCCCTTAGGCTCTGACACACGCGCACATAGGCTTGCACCCAACTCGTTCCCTAAGGTGACACGTGACGTGGCTTTGCTATCTTGCGCCACTGCACCTTTCCTCCAAATTCTTCCTCGCTATCGTGCGCCTAACCTCTCTATCTTCCTTCCCTACTTAAACCGATTCTCTCTCTACTTCTCTCTACCTTAAACCTCTCAATGTTTCTCTCTCAAAAGTCCCTTCTTTCTCGTTAAATCTCAATCCTTTTTCTTTCCTTGAAAAACTCCCATTCGAATAAATGGCGCCTCGCAAGAAATCATCAAAACCTTTGCCCATTGTCGAACTCTCTGAATCTTCGTCGAGCTCTCAGTCGAATCATTCCAAGACCGAGAACAAGCCTCTCAAGCTGAACACTCCTCTGTTAAAGATATGGTATGATTTTTGCTCCCTATTCACTTTCTGCCATGTTTTTGGTTGAAGCTCTCAAACCCTCCCTTTTCGATTTTTCTCTCATTTGTTAATCATTTTTGAAATCAGTTGTTGTTATGTATTCGTATTAACCTGATCTACTATTTAATGTAGTTTATTTCATGATCAATCATCGTTTTATGTGGTTTCTATTGGTTTTTTTGTCCGATAACTTCCATGGAAGACGGTCGGTTATCTAGCTTTTCTGAGTTTATTGTCTGTTGTTTGACTTTATAATTTACATGGTTGACATCGTCTGGTCAACGCGGGTCAATTTGATATACTTTTTGTTCAATTTGGTCAACTTTCGATTTTTCTGATATTCTTAGTATTCATGAATATTCCATGTGTTCTTCATGCCCCATTATTTATATATATTTTTGGAATTCGTGAAATTTCTCTAAGTGTTTTTCTTCATGCGCATATTTTTATTACTGCGCATATCTTTATGTTCTCTAACTTTTCACACATTCTTTCATGTTCCTTGGGTATCCATATATGATTATTTGCGCATCATTTTTTTTTGTATGGATTTGTGCGGTCAGGTATGTTTGCGCTATTTTACGCATGCGCACAGCTCCATGCGCAATGGATTATCTAATTCTTGTTACTGTCCTTCATAGGGTCCCCCTCTACTTCATCCCTGGATGGGAAATAATTGAAGCTTATCTGTCTCAAGACGCAAGTGGACGACGCTTCTGCACCATCTCAACTCCTCCGGGGTTCTTCCTCTGTTTACGCTAAATCAACCCTTCTTCGTGTCATCCCTCATCGATGAATTCTTCCGAACTGCAAAGTTATCCAGCAGAATTCGAAGGAACCCAACGGAACAAATCATGGCCTCTGTTCAAAACTGCGATGTAATGGTTCACCCTAACCATATTCGTAGGCTCTGTAACTTCCAAGTTTTCAATGCTCCAGTCAACTATGATGAGGTTCATCAAAATGCTCTGCGTAGAAGCTTATTAGCATTCCTTCTCTGAACAAGAAATGGCCAGTGCATGACAGAAAGGAATTTGGTGAGGTGATGTATCACCTGTGCACCATCATTAGAGATTCCCTCAACTGCAAGAATGGAAATAATGGGCACTTCATCTCCAAGCAGTGGGAATAATGCGCGGCCATCTTCGATAATGTTCAATTGATTGGCCTCAATTATCTGGAATGAGATTGTAAAGGGCATGAAACAGCTATAGCAAAAAGCTCAACGCAGGAAAAACCAAGTATCGAACTCACTGCAGG